>JASSUY010009293.1:0-25125 GCA_032466535.1 Forpus xanthops | reverse complement strand
TGTTATACCTTAGTTACTAAACTGTTCTTATCTCAACCTGTGGGAGTTGCATTCTTTTGATTCTCCTCCCCATTCCCTCGGACTGAGGAAGAAAAAAAAGAGGGGAGTGAGTGAGAGAGCGGCTGCATGAGTTTGAGAGCCTCAAACCACAACAATGTCAAAAGACTAAATCATATCAGACTTATCCTTTCAAGAACATAAAACTAAAAAGAACCATTTGTGCTATCAAATATAATCTTTTCCATAACCATGGGAACTAGAAATGTGAAGTGTTCTGCTTAATGCATTTTGGAGGAGTGGGGTCTGTGTTGTGTTACATTATTAATTATATAAACGGGCAAAGTTTATAGAATTGATAGTGTACATTTGTTCCTATTTTGGACTCAAACATACTGTTAGTTTTTTATTCAAAAGTCCTCAAAGCATTTGTTTCCCTCTTGACTTTGCAAATGAAAATTTCTATTTATGAGGCCCAAAGTAAAATTTTTAATCAGGATTTAAAGGAGACTTTTTTTCACTGTAATGAAAAAACAAAATCAAGTTATACATTCATGACTGTATACTTGCTTTGAAAAAATAGCCTGTCCACTTTGCATTATGTAGATACTTTCTATTTAGAAGCATATTATTGTAAAAACATTTGTGTTCATTGAAAATGTGCATCTGTTAATTACTGAAGATACTTTTTCCTCATTCATTCTCCTGTATAATTGACCAGAATTTGATAAAACATTTTTCAATACAGAACTTGGTCAAGGAAAGCTTTATTATGGTTTGTGTGTTGTATATAGCACTGTGTAAAATTTACACATTCTTTAGAAAATAAGATAGTAATTTGCTATCTTCTCTTTTGCTGTTTTTTGGCAGAGATAGTCTTAAAAAAAAAGAGAAACCATGAACTGTTTTACTGACTGGTCTGTTTATCAGTATGTTGCTATTAAAAATGCAAATTATTTTCAGTATATAGCACAAGTCTGGATTGTAGCTATAGCATGTAGGAAAAGTACTTCAACTTTTGTCTGTATTTTTGTTGAAGAGGTTAATTCCCATTTTCCTCCAGATTTCCTTGGGTTTTCTTACTGGACAACTAGTATCATCACCCTGTGTTTATTTAACCTAAATACATAATGATCATAGAATCATAGAATAGTTAGGGTTGGAAAGGACCTTTAGATCATCTAGTTCCAACCCCCCTGCTCTGAGCAGGGACACCTCCCACTAAACCATGCCACCCAAGGTTATGTCCAACCTGGCCTTGAACACCGCCAGTGATGGAGCACCATTCACTTTTGAAAGCCATTTATTTAATATTTCCTGTTCTGATTATATTTTAATACACTGTAGTAACTTCAAATATTTAAATATCCCTCTTCTATTTAATGGTTTAAAATTAGACCAAATTTTGAATTTGGGAATATAAAGTATTCCGGTCCAGTAGTAGCGCTCTATTTGCCTTTAATGTGATGCAGTTTTTGTAATTATAGAAATAAAGCAAATTTTCCTTCACAATTATCTTTTGTGGTACAGGTATGCACATGTATGTGATGTTGAGCATCTAATAAATCTCCTTACGGTTTTCTTACTTTTTTCCTTTTCTGTTGTTTTTTCCCATGAAAATGTAACTTAGATTCACTGTCTACTCTCCCTACTTACTACTCCCTTCCTCAGTGAAGTCATCTTATACTTCAAGAATATCGATGGGTGCTATAGTCCTTAGGCTCTGAATTAAAGCAAAAGTACTTCTTTATGTATGCTGATGCATAGAATTAGCTCACAGGATGGTTAGTCAATTCATTATTGTTCATGACATTTTTATATGCGTACATAGGAAGATTTGCAAAATTGAAACCCAGTGTCTTAAGATAATTATTAATAGTTTATTACTTTGCAATTTCTTTGTGGATTTTTTGAAGATAACATCTCTGTAAATACTAAATTCTCATATAGTTATCATGGTAGGTCAAAAAAACATCATATCTTCATAGAATCATAGAATGGTTAGGGTTGGAAAGGGCCTTAAGATCATTTAGTTCCAAACTCCCTGCCATGGGCAGGGACACCTCACACTAAACCATGCCACCCTGGGCTCTGTCCAACCTGGCCTTGAACACCACCAGCAATGGAGCATTCACAACTTCCCTGGGCAACCCATTCCAGTGCCTCAGTACCCTTACAGGAAAGAATTTCTTCCTCAGATCCAATCTGAACTTCCCCTGTTTAAGTTTGAACCCGTTGCCCCTTGTCCTCTCAGTACTGTCCCTAATGAATAGTCCCTCCCCAGCATCCTTATAATCCCCACCATGCTTTGTATCTCTTTTATACTTTCTTGGGTGGTTATTTAGAGGACTATTTTTATATATTACAATTGTGCAATGAATGAATGAAGAAAAACCCCTTGGGAGTGAATGAATGAACTTTCAATTGAAAATGAATAAATTTTTGTGGGAGATAAGAGAAAACAGATTTTTGGTTTGAAGACAGTTGATCTCTTTTGGAAAAAAAAACCCACAAGTTTGTATTATAAGTTTACATATTTTGTTTTCAGTTTTGCTTTCTTTCTGAAAAGATTTTAAAATAGAAGTTTTTTTTTAAAAAACAAAGGGCAGATACCGGGAAGGGTGGGGGTGCGCTGCTTGGTCAGGCTGGGTATAGGTGGTGAGTGATTGTATTTTTTCCATTGTATTTCTCTTGTCATTATTATTATTGGCAGTAGCAGTAGTGATTTGTGTTATACTGTAGTTACTAAACTGTTCTTAACCTGTGGGAGTTGCATTCTTTTGGGTCTCCTTCCCATCCCTCTGGGAGCAGGGGGAAGGAAGGAGGAGGGGGAATGAGTGTGCAAAACTGTGTGGCTAAGAGGCTTAAACCATGGCACAGGCAGAAATACATAAAGATAAATAGATAGATGAATTACAATTAGTTAACACTAAATTACATTTGACTGTTTTCCACCTATTAAAATAAGAACCATCTGGTGAAATAAATCCAGAAATTCAGCAGAGTCCTTCTAGAGTATTACATCACACAATTAAACTGTAGGACTTACCACAACTTGCAAATGTAATTGATTTTCTTTTAACATCACATAATAAGGAGTTTCTTATTATATTGCATTTATTAGTAAGCTGTTTTCCACATTTCTAAAAAGAATCTCTATCCTTCAGCCAGATGTTACCCTCAGTGTGCATTGTTTATGCAAGTTACCTCTAAATAGGAAAAGCAGTATAAGGCTCAAAAGAGAATACTGGACTCAAATTTGCTAGATTTCCTTCTCTGTCTCTTGAGACCCATAATGACTGTTCTCAGACACTTAAGCCATTTTTCTTTTTCTGTGTTGCTCTACTTAAAAAAACAAAATCACCTTGCCCCGTCTGTGCAGGCATGCAATTTAAACTTGGAATTTATTGTCCTTATCCAACATTTTAGAATTAATAGAATTATCTGCTTAGTGCTTTCCTGAGAAAATTTAATTCTGGGAAAGCTTCCAGTTCTCATCACCTTTTACTAGTGGTGGCTACCACTATGGGGTAAAAGATAATATTACTAATTTTGTGCCAGTCTTGGAAAGCATTCATTAGTTCTAATGTAATAATGGGATTCTTGTGGAAACATAAGCTGCTTTTCAATTCTCTTTGTAGTCTTGATCTGTCAGTTTTTCTTCCCTTCTTTTTTCCTTCTTTCTTTCCCACTTTTTTCTTTCCTCCTTTCCCTTCTCTCCTTCCTCTCTTCCCCCATTTTAATTCCTTCCTTCTTCTCCCCCTTTTTGTTCTCATTCTTTCGTTCACATTTTTTCTGGCTTTCTATTTCTCTCCCATCCTCTCTGTCTGTATTTGTTTTACCCTGGGCTGGGTGTTTATAATCTGCTGTGAATCTCAGCCTGGAAAATCACTCCATTGGAAGGGAGTGGTGAGATTTGATTTTCTGCGCAGTCTTTTTCGTACTCAGACAGTATATGCATCTCTGGACCACTGGGGAAATAAAATAGTGCTTGAAAGGCGACACTGTACTTTGCCTGTTAAACTTGAAAACCCAGAAAAAGTTTCTCTCTTTCTGTTTTAACTATATTTATTTTAATGTGAGATTGGAGAAGAGAAGGCTGCATGGAGACCTTAGCAGCCTTCCAGTATCTGAAGGGGACCTACAGCGATGCTGAGGAGGGACTCTTCATGAGGGACTGTAGTGAGAGGACAAGGGGTAACGGGTTCAAACTTAAACAGGAGAAGTTTAGATTGGATATGAGGAAGAAAATCTTTACTGTTAGAGTTGTGAGGCACTGGAATGGGTTGCCCAGGGAAGTTGTGAATACTCCGTCGCTGGTGGTGTTCAAGGCCAGGTTGGACATAGGCTTGAGTGGCATGGTTTAGTGGGAGGGCTCCTGCCCATGGCAGGGGTTTGGAACTAAATGGTCTTAAGGTCCTTTCCAACCCTAACTATTCTATGATTCTATGAATTGAGAAGAAAGTGGCAAATTTAGACTCTGTTTTTGTCACCTCTATTTTAGTGTACCTGTAAGCAATACAGATGTAAATTATGGCTATTATGATATTCAAGTTATGCTTTTCTAGTGACTATGTTTATTAAAATTTCATTCAAACCTGCCACATAAAAATACACATTAAAATTCATGCAGTTTCAACAAACACATTTCTCATTTAGCGAAATAAACTATTTCTTGATTATCTCAGGATATGACGATACAGAGATTTTACATGTTTTTCTTGTCAGTCTAATAGTACAATGCAAGTTTTCATTCATGAACTACAAAGACAAAATTACTAAAATATTTTTTCAGCTCTGTATTCACTACAACCAGTACTTTCTTTTTATGGCCTGGTGTGCTTGTTTTCCAGAAGTTTTAATTCGTGTGGTTTTAGTGTCATTCATACTGCCTGCATTCTTCACCAGTATTTGTTATTATTAAAGAAAAAAAGTTGTAGTACTGCCTTTATAACACATACTGTCATCAAAACTGTAAATTTTATGAGACTAAAAGGAAAGGGATAGAGAAATTGGGTTGTTAATGAGCTGATGGTGTTTCTGTGATAAATCTGATTTTTTAATTAATATTTTTCATTTGAAAATGTTTTGACCAGAATGTGCAGAACTGAATATTGAAGCCATCTCTTAATTTTCAGTCTGAGTCTTATGCAGCATAATCTGCATGACTTCTACTTCTTCTGACTTGGACTGCAGTCTAAAAACAGATGTGAAGGAAATTTTTAGATAATAATGCATCTTTCTGTTGTTCTCATCATGAAAAAAAAGTTTTGTGAACAGATATAGAAAGGAAATGATTCTGTTTAACATACTTCGACTTGAGACCTGACAGAAACAGAGCAATGCATCATTTCAAGCAGGTACAGACTTAGTCAGAGAGACCTAATTATAAAAATAAGTATTTATTTCAAAAGGTAACCTGATAGGTTTTGAAAAAAGCTTTTACATGGTGTTTGTTGCAGACAAGATAATGTAAAATTTTATTTTTGATAATTTGGGAAATGTTATTTAAGTTTTATGATTCAGGAATAATCACAGTTTGACACACTGTTTTTGCTGATGTATTCTCTTTTTAAAATTAATTCAATGAATTGGAAATAAATGTGCTATATTACCTTGGTGCAGAAACTGTAGCTTCAGGAAACTTCTCAGAGAAGTAGTCTGTGGGTAGAGGTGGAGGTTTTCATCCCAAAACAGGTCTTGGACATTAGAGTGAAATACAAGAGATTAAAATTACCCTAACACTAAAATAAACAACTGTTCTGGGTTCAGCAGTAGCAATCATTTTTCTCCTTCTCAGTAGCTGGTGCAGCACTGTGGTTTTGACTTTCAGCCTGGGAAGAGTGCTGATAACACCAGTGTTTTCAGTTACTGCTTAGAATGTTTGGTCTGACCAAGGACTTCCTGAGTCTCATGCTCTGCCAGGGGGGAAGGGAAGCCAGGAGGAAGCAGAGACAGGGCACCTGACCAAAACTGACCAAAGAGGTATTCCATACACCAGCATGTCATGCCCAGGATGTAAAAAAGTAAGGGCAGGGACCCGGAAGGGTGAGGTTCATGACTGGATCAGGCTTGGTATCGGGGGGTGAGCAGTTCTACTTTTTTTTCCCCTGTATTTCCCTTGTCATTATTATTATTGGTGATAGCAGTAGCGATTTGTGTTACACCTTAGTTACTGAACTGTTCTTATCTCAACCTGCGGGAGTTGCATTCTTTCAATTCTCCTTTCCGTCCCTCCAGGAGCCGGGTGAAGAAGAGGGGGGGGAGTGAGTGAGTAAACTGTGCGGCTGACTGGGCTTAAACCATGACAACAACCACTGTAGGAAAGCTGTTTCATCTAGTGTACCTAGAAAGAAAGCAATGTATTTAATGCTTCTGGATGGATGTGATTGCACTTTATCACCTGCTGACCATAAAGATAGAGTTGAACAGATAATTAACAAGTAGCAGGAATGTGAAATGAGCTTTTGGAACCATATTTGGGGGGATAGGAGACTACTTAGTAGGGAGAAGTGCAAACAAGTTGATTGTAGTTTGTTTAATAGACTGAATTTGTCTCTTCAAATATTTTAAATTTGCTTAGGCATGGGATTCACTCAGTCATAGTAAGAATATTTATCACTGGTATTATAGAATCACAGACTGGTTTGGGCTGGAAGGGACCTTGGAAGATCATCTAGTTCCAGCACGCCTGCCATGGGCAGGGACAGCTTCCACTAGACCAGGTTGTTCAGTGCTCAGCCTGGCCTTGAACACTGCCAGGGATGGGCATATCAAAAGAAGGTTAAGGTAAACTGAGCTATTTTTTTCAGTGTGTATCCCTCTCATTTCCACGTGGTTGTATTTTGTTACTACAGCAGCTGTATACTTGCACCAAGTAAAATAAGTTCTGTCTCCTTTGAGCTGCCAGCTACTCACCTTATCAAGGGGCCTCTGTTTCAGTCTTTCAAACTTAATATTTAGAGTTGTTTTCATTCCATACATCACCAAAATTTTTGTCTTAAATGGAGCGTGGGTCTATAATGTTATATGGAGGTGACTGTCCCTCCCAAATAATGTAGACAGACAATGCATTTTTATGTTATTCTTGTCAGGTGGAATACAGACCTGCCAAATTGGAATATGAATTATTTTCTGAACTTAGAGTGTACAAAGAACTTTCCACAGATAATCTCACAAATAAAGGCGATTCATGTATATTTTTGTTGCACCCTTAGGAGAAAGCATTACACAGTCATTCTTCTCAAAGGAGAAGTGCAGCACTGTTTAATGAGACTTTTGAACACAGACACAACTTTAAAATAAAATAAAGAGGTTAGTGTTCCCTGGTTTACTTCAGAGACAGAATAATTTTACAATTTAAGCCATCATCAAATGCACATTTTCTGCTTGACAGCTGGAGACATCAGATTGTGTAGAGTTTGTGAAGTGTGTTTGGGAGTGATTTGTCTGAAAGTGGCACTCAACTTTACCCTAGCCAAGGGGAAGTTATGAGAGAAGAAGGAAGGGAACCAGGACAGGACCAGCAGCCTGGTGAGCAGGCACACTCAGGGAGATGGCTGCTCAAGAGCGTGCCTGCCACAAGAGTAACTGCAAGACAGGAGGAGAACTAGGGATGCAATGGGGCCTGCAGAGAATCACAGCTCAAAAAAGCAAATACCAGCAATGATCAAATGGCCTCTTAAAAGCTGGTGCAAAAATAACAGGTGAAAAGTTTGTTGCTGTCACTGAAAGTTCTAAAATATTCAGATGACCCAATTTCTTCCAGTGTTTAGAATAACAAATACTTTAACATTCTAGAATTAAATTGCAGTGCTTGTTTGTGGAACTGAATTATGTCACATAACTGTGTTTTGGTTCAGTGTTTTCATATGTTTTCAGAGGGTAGTTAAGTGCATGGCAAACAACTATGGTCTTGGCCAGCAAAGCAGATAAAACCCTTTTTTCTTGTTGTATGGCCAGTTCTCTTGAAACCTAACATGTTCTCTCCTTCAGAGACCACTGGGGTTTTAGTAATTCATATTTGTAAAGTATCTCCCATTTAGGCAATGTATAAAACCTATGTTTTGCGGAGAGTTACAGGAGAATATTTCCAGTTCAGTGTCTTGAGGCATACCCAGGTACAAGCATCTGAAATAACTTTCAGCCTCCAGCCTATTCCAGTGATTTTGTCTGCAATGGCAAATGACCTCCCATTATAGATGCCTCTCTTTTCAAACTGTCAAGGCCAGGTTGGATGGGTCTTTGAGCAACCTGGTGTCGTGGAAGATGTCCCTGCTTGTGGCAGGGGGGATTGGAACTGGATGAGCTTTAAGGTCTCTTCCAACCCAAACCACTCTGGGATTTTATGAAGAATTTTATTTGTGGCATTACAAATGATATAGGTTATAATGTGTCATTTAAAATATAGTTTTATCTCAGATTAAAGCTTCTTAATGCATTATGCCAGAGCTGCTTTTGTTGCTACAGCCATGCTGTATTATGCAGTTACTCACTTTGCCGATGGGATAAGAGAAAGATAAAGCATAGCTGCTTCTGCTTCTTCAAAACTTCTTTGCACCAAGTGCAAATGTTGATAGATTCAACAAAAATAATTTAATACATAATTAATTCACTGTAATTAATTGGCTACTAGCCAATGATGAAAGCAAGATATTAGGTAGCTTACAGTGTTTCAATTTTGTTTTATTTGAGTTAATAACTTTAATGACCAAGCATTTTAGAAATCAGTTCAGGACTTGAAGTCCTTCCCTTGCTTTTGGTGCTTGGCAGTCTAACAAGAAATCCATAAAGTTGCTTCCTTTCTGCAAGGAAGTAACAGCTTTGCCTGTGCTTCTTTCCATACACTTCCAAACTGTGAACTTCTGAAGTCTCATGTGTAACAGTTTTGATGTAATTCTATTCCTTTACTCCCTGAGCACATACTCCCTTGAGAGCTAACTTTATGCAGGACTCTAATTGGGAATGAAGGAGCCAGATTAGTGAGTCATCACATAGTGTTGATAATTCTTTGTTGACTGACACCAAAACCTGACACTGGCAAACAAGGTCTCAATGATAAAAGCATGAAATAAGAAAGCATGGAAATGTAATTACCCATTTGTGACCCTGAACTGGCTGGTCTGGTTTCTGAAGCAGATCATTACGTATCGTCTGTATTGGGGTGTTTTCTGGAAGCTACAAAATTGCACAAGTGCTTCAACACTCAGAGCTTTCATAGCAGCGAAAGTCAGTTTTGTTTATTGTGAGAACAGAGACCTGTCCTCCCCAGCTGAGAAAGTGGAATATTTCCGAACTTCATGGAATGATGGGTGTCATGGGATGAGAATATGCCTTGTGACTGTCATCTTCTGCATCAGCTACCTTTGTCCTTTGCCTAACAAGATGCTTCAGCAGCAGTGGTTTCTGATCTGCCCGCTTCTCCTTGTAGCACTTTCTACAGTGAGAATAAGTGACACTGAATTGTTCCTTTGTTCTTCCTCTTGTCGTACCCTCTATATCAAGTGTCTGGGGTAATGGCTGCCTGTTTTGCTGCTGAAGAATCTCTCTTTGGAAGCTCTTGTTTTGATTATACAGGTACCTTCTTAAAGTGAGCAGCATGCAAAGTAAACCCCCCCCCCCCCCACTTCTGTTCAAAACCTGAAAGTTATTAACAAGTTATTTCTCAGCAAATCATCTCATCTATATGTGTTACTGGAGGATAAGCTGTTCTCTGGAGTCTCCTTTCCGTCATTTTGTATTTCTACAAAGTTTTCTGAAAGGAAAATGAGACTTCAGTAGCAGGAAGAACCCCAAAACCTTCAA
This sequence comes from Forpus xanthops, assembly GCA_032466535.1. Classification (NCBI taxonomy): domain Eukaryota; kingdom Metazoa; phylum Chordata; class Aves; order Psittaciformes; family Psittacidae; genus Forpus; species Forpus xanthops. The sequence goes on along the minus strand of JASSUY010009293.1, from coordinate 15,324 downwards.
TGTAGCAATGTTGAGGAGTGTTTGTTTTAATTAAGTGTTATTATGGAAGAATGAATAGTCCCGATGAAATTCAGGCATCCAAAATATGAAATCAGCCCCACATTGAACTTCATTTAAATTACTGTCAGGGTCTGATTGCAGAAAAACCCCAGTGCCAGACCCTGTTTCAGTTCGTGATCCCAAGGGTGAAATTAAGACACAAATGCAGTCGAGTACCATAGTTGGAGAGTTTGTTTATTGCAAATTACAAAAAAAACAGTTATTATAAAAAAGGAAAAGTATTACAATAAAGTAAATAGTGATAGGACAGGTTAGAAAAAAAGGTAGAAACTGAAGCAAGGATTCAGAGTGCAGAGAGGCAAAGCGAGACAGTCACCGCCATGGATCCAGCAGTGTCCCGGGGATCTGTTGTTGTCATCTTTGGTGGTGGGAGTCTCATGGTTCGTTGTCAGTATCAAAGCAGAATGTCCCCTCAGAGTCCATCGGAGGTGGATGTCCTCGTGGAGGTGTCCTTTTGAAGTCCCCTTAAAGGTACCCTGTGGAGTCTGTCTCATGGAATTACCCTCATGGTGATGTCTTCTGGAGGGTGTCCCTCAAGATCCATTGTAGTCATCATTGTAGAGTGTCCTCGCAGAGGTGTCCTTCTGGAGTTGTCCTCATGGCAATGGCTCCCTGGCGATGTGCCTCTTGGTAATGTGTCTTTTGATTATTGCCTTTTCCCCTTCTGTAAAGAGTTGAGGGGAGTAAATCTGCTGTTCATTTAATGTATTACACGTTCCTGGTGGACCAGTTTCCTTGGTCTTGCAGCCAGCTCTTAGACTCACATGTCTGCAGTAATTCTTGGGATAATACCTCGCACCAGTCCTCAAGGTAATGGACAGAAGAGTCTTAGCTCTTTCCCACAGGAAATGGATGGTGATGTCCCAGTTCAGCTTCTCACACTTTTCTCCCAAGCAATGGATACTGGAGTCTTACCTCAACTCCTCCCATCCATCTCTGAGGAAAAAGATAGGTGTATTTCCATCTCAGCTTCTCAGACCAGGCTTTGAGACAATGGACAGTGGAGTCTGATTTCAGATCAGTCTCTCACAGTTACTTCTGTTTTCAGTACCTCTGTCAGAACCCTGTCATAGGGTTTTAGGAAATCCCAGCTCAAGAGGGCTGCAGAAAGCATAGGCATGATTATGACAAAATTTTTGTGACCCTGTCTCGCAAACCCTTTACAAGGTGTGAAGTCCCATCCTTGCCTAACTGGTCATGGGGATCTGATATAGAGAACACAAACCACAGGGTGCACATAATCAGTTCCAGCATCAAGAGATTCTTCCTATTTTGTCTAAATTAGTATAAATTAAATTCATTAAATATCCAAAAATCTGTAGAAGCGAATAGTTTGGAAGTCTGAGGTTTTGCTTTAGCTTGAGATCAATAAAGGAGTGACTTTGAAAATCAATAAATCTGCCTAATCTGTCCTCAGTATTCCAGAAATATGTGAAGGAATAAAATGGCTGTCAGTTATAAGATACTACCAGCAATATTAAATGCACATAGAAGGCTGGAAATAAGGTTTTGCTTATTTGCTTTACTCTGCCTCCTTCTCTATTTAAGGGAGTGAAGGGACTGGTTTTAACTTTGTTCCGCTCTGCAGAATAGTTCAGAGTTGAATCTTGCTGATCTTTTCAGTTTCTTTACTCTGACAGTCTTGCACAATGCCTATATAAAAGGATATATTATTTAAATTGATAATAGAAGAAATAGTGTTTGCAAGATTTAAATATTAAGTTTTTACTTTCATGTAATTCTGAAATGATTAGTGTTACTTTCCCATTTTTCTATGCATAATGGGATGAATAAAGAATAAGTTAGGATTCAAAGTGCAACACCTGTGCTAACTTTACGAAGTAGATTAACCCGAAGTAGACACTATGCTTCAGGATCAGAGTAAGAGCTCTTGAGTCATGAACTCTTCTGACTCCTGCTGGGCAGCTGGAGAGGATCCGACTGGTGTCTGGCCTTCGTGTCCCTGTGCTTCTGCCCCAGAAGTGGGGATGATGAAACTGTAGCATTCCTACTGCAGAGGCACAGTAGTGTTAACATCAACCAAGGGACATTTCAGTGTATTCCATTCTGTGAGATGACGAGCTGTGCTACCTTGGAGATCTGATTCACAATCCCTGAAGGATTTAGCTGCAGCAATTGAAGAAGCGAAGTCCTGCAAACTGTTGGTTTATTTTGACTGCCAAATGGTGTGGGAGGAGGGGAGGGCTGGCACTAACTTCTTCAGCCACCACCACTTAATCAGGCAGGGATCATGAGCCTTAGAGCTGCTCACATGGGAGTTGACAAAGTGGGATTAATTTACATATTGGTTTATTCTGTCCTGAATTCTTGTTTTACCCAGGTCAACAGTCTTTATGCTGTTGTGTTGGCTTGTTCGAGCTCCACAGCATAGAGTTGTGGGCTCAGGAGACAGTAGCTTCCTCATAAAACAGAACTTGTAAGCCTTTCACCTGTGCCCCATCCCAGTCCCACAAGGGATGGGGACAGAGGTTCAACTAACTGCAGAAGATTGATGCTTGGACCAGCATCAGTGGGAAAGGGGTTCAAGCACATAGTGGAGAGGGGACAGTGTCTCTGTCCCATAACTTTGAATGCTCTGGGTTCTCATGGAGGGACTGTGGATTTATATGAGATTTGTAAAAGATGACTATGTTATTAATTGACTAAAGAGCTAGTTTATGCACTCAGGGGTGAGATGCTTCAGAGAAGCACTTCAACAGTGAATCCCGAAACAGTGATCCATCACAGGAGCCATACAAACCTACAAAATGGGTTTCTCTTTTATTCTGTACATGTATGCTGAAGTAGCTGTCTCAAAGATATTTATATGGGGTAAAATCTTTTTTTTCTCACCAGAGGTTTAGAAATTAAGAGGGTTTTTAGTTTTTACTATTATTTTGCTTGCATTGTAGAAAGGCGCAATGAAGACTTAGGCAGATTAAATTTCACATCATATAGTTCTGAGGTTGAGTTTCCTCTCCATATCATATGAACCTTTTTTTCGTGTATGTGGGTAGCTGGATTCTTGACATGGCATTAAGGAAATGTCAAAGTAGACGTCTATTCTTAGTCTGTAAGTCATTATTTAACAACTTCAAAGGTTTGACAACCACAAAGAAATGAAGCACAAACACCTAAGTATTGATTTTGTCATTAGCTTTGTATCTACTCCATTAAATTCTATTGGCATTGACAACTGCTGAGCTCTTCTTCAAAATTCTGCGAGCTTTCAGTCTTTAAGGACAGTTTTCTTTCCTTTTCCACACCCTTTTCCTTCTAAAATCTGTCATTAAACTATTACTGCAATCTTAAGAAGAACTGTTTAAAATTATATCTGTTGAATTTTATCCTTCTCTTATGTCTGTGATGAAGATACGCTGCAGTAACATGTCGTTGATGAATTTATGGGTACTTGCTATCAATGGATTACCAATATTAGATCTAGTTACCCAATGTGAGGACTAATAATAAGTCACAAATGGCTGATATAAAGTTAGCAATATAAAGAATAGAGCCTCAAAAACTTTTTTTTTTTTCAAATATATTCCAAAATGCATATAATCATACCAGCTGAAAAAAACATCATAAAGATATGCTTTTACTTAACTACAAATCATTAGAGCAGTTTGTAGGTAGCTAGCTGGGAATATATTTAAATTTAAAATGAAGAGTAAGTAAATATCAGTAAGCACTTCCAGAAATATCACTCACCTCTCAATAAAAGATTACCCTCTGAAACAGAAAACGAGAACTCTTCTGTATTCTGTAGCCCCTTCTGGAATAGTGACTACTCAGTGCAAAAGTCAGTGCCTTTTTCATGCAGTTTACATGTAAAAATAGCCAGGCCCAGATTGGTACTAATGCAGTGTTCTTGACAACAAACAGGGCCGTGTTTATAATGGTTTCAATTCAGTTCTCTCTAAGGCACACTGGCCATGCCCATGTTACTTCACTCTGGGTTTCCTCTACTCTTTATGGTGTCTATACACACTACAATAACTTTTTTCTTGGGTAAGGTCAGACTGCCTAAAATATTGGGGCTTTTTGGCACCGACCAACTTGTTATTTTGTGAGTTGAATGTGCAGGTATCTATTGTTCTGTTTTAGCAGGGTTATGTCTGAGGAAGCAAAATATGTGAGGATGCTGTTGAGAGCCTCTCTTGGGTGATAGGAGGTAGTTTTGAATAATGCCATCTATGGTGTCTTGAGGTCAGACTTAGGAGTAACTCCAAAAATGGATGGAGGTTTTACTTTGGAAGGAGTTTATTTGTTCTCTCCAAAAGAGCCTGGGAGCTCTTTTAACAAGCAGTGTGGATGGTCACAAATGATTCAGTGCTCAGTGTCACTTCTAGATATCTTTTATATTTAGTATCGATGTACCTTCAGGAATGTTTATTTTACAAGGATACAATTTTAATATGAGAAACCCGAAGACTGCTGAAAACTATTGATAAAACCACATAAACATAGCTTGAAAGCCTGGAGAAGCTTTTATTTCTTCTTATTTTTGGGCAAACTAGAGATGGTTTGTCACTGAACATATATATTTCACAAATGGTAACCTTTATTTAAAGGCAACCATGCAACATTCTCACTGAGTCCTTCTCAAGGTGTCCACTTTTGGAATGAGGGATGTAGTACAGAGCAGGTAGTAAACCCAGAGATTTCTCATTCTGAGAAAGAAAAAGAGATGTGTGATGCATAAGATAAGTAAAAGTAATATTTCTTCTGAGGTGGTGGGAATCAAAAACCAGCAGGAAGTGGTATTTGCAGATGATATTTTAGCTGCAAGTTCAAGAACTGTCTCTGGTTTTAATTTCTCCAGTTTAATTTCTCTAAGCCTGGAGATACCATAAGTCATCTTTTTTTAGTTTTGTGAATCTAGACCCTCACTGCCTTTGCTTTCATTTTTCCCATTGAATTTCATATCAACTGGAACAAATTAGGAAGAGCTAAGCCTTTCCTTTGGAAAGGCGGGTTAGGGTGAGAAGAAAAGAAACAGAACTTTTAAAACTTGGTTTGATCTGGTCAAAAATTTTAACTGAAGATTTTGGTTCAGTTGCAGATGAAATGCTACTAAGCAGAGGCCTTCTTAAAGCTATAGTTTCAAACTGACTTCAGAATTTCTTTTGGTTCAACTTAACTCTTATGAGTTTTATCCGTTTGGCTTTCTGTGAGGCAGGATTAAAGCCACTGAGGAAGCACTGTGGAATGGTGCAGTGAGATGTATTAGTAATGACTGAATAATTTGTATGGTTTTTTTAATAGTAATTTATAAGTAAAATAGGAAAGAGTTTAACTTCTGCCAAACACTAACTGGATTTCAACAGAAAATACAGCTATAACCAATGTAAGGTTCATAATTACTGGTTTAGGTAAAGTTTCAGTGACAAAGGGTCAAAAAGATAATGTATTTATTTTTACCACACTACCTGTGATCTAACCAAAGTGAAACAAAAGGAATTTTAATCTTTTTCAGAGTAATCCATAAGGATTTACTAGATTTCATGGTAAAGCTTTTTGACAGTAAACTTGCATTGGTTATTGAAATTTTGAAATATCTTTGAAATGCTTCTAGTAATTTAAGACATAGACATTTCTGTGTGCATTTTATTAGATCAATTTGGGGAAGACAAATAGTTTTAAATGTAACTGAAGTGAAGCTTCTTTTCATCAAATCATAGAATCAGCTAGGATGGAAAAGACCTAAAACATAATTAAGTCTAATTTCTTAAAGCATATATGAAATTGCAACAGTTGCTAGCTAACAGTATGAAGTAACTGATATTTTCAGCTATATGGACAGTTGTGTGAAATATTTTGCTGGTGTCTTGAAGTTTAGTGGAGAATCTGAAAGTATCACTCAAACAAGAAATAGATTTAAGGATGCAAAAGTTTCTTAGAGATATAATTCTGTTGTTTTGCTCATACAGTTTGGATACTGTTGTGAAATAGGATGCAGTTACATCATTATGTCCACTTCTCACGGTCTTTGAGAAAGTACCATTGTTTTGCTTTCCAGAAAGCAATTGTAAGACGATAAATGGAAGAATTTTCAGTGGTTAAATTGAAGCCTGCACCTCAAATCTCTCAGAATCATAGCATCATTTAGATGGAAAAACACCTTTAAGATCATCAAGTTCAATTATAAATTTAACACTGCCAAGTCCACTACTAAAATGCCCTAAAAGCATCACTTGAGAAACAGAAGTGTGAATGTAAAAAGACAATTGTGAAAGAAATATCAAAACTAAAATGACAAATATTTCAGGAGCCTTCTTAACCCAAATCATATTTTGTGTTTTCATGTAGCTACTTGGAAACGAACCTGTAAGAATCATACACTGCCTTGTCCCTTGATGAGAGATATTGTCAAATTAGGTGACAGATTAAGGACTGATTGCTTCAGGAAGCAGGGAGAAATAACGTAACACTAAGTTTTCAGGGGGGTGAGTTTAGCTTAGCTTCCAATAGCTTGGCATTTCTGTGTTCATCTGGCTTAACTGCTTTCTGTTTACACCTTTAGCTCCTGTCTGCATCTCAGTGCTGAGGAGATGCAGAATTTACTTGCAAGTAATGAGCAACATGCAGTTGGCTCTTTATGCTGTTGTGTTCTGGAATTTGCTTTTTAGGGACCTGGGGTACAGATACTAATGTGTGTATCAGCATCTAAAAAGTAGTTTGCTAGGTCACACATCACTTGATAGACTGCCTCATAAATTGGAATTTTTGCTGCCATTTCCCTTATGACGCAATCTCATTTTAGACTCAAAATTTAGACTGGCAACAGGATTTATTTCACTTCCTTTACAATATGTAGCTTTGGACTTGTTGGTCTATCATACCATGTTCCCAAACAAAGAAATGCTTGTTTCACCTTAAAGAATGTTACTTGAATTGCACATAAATAATTTCTGCTTAGGGAGTCTGAAAGAAAAACATTAAATGTTACTGTGCTGTATTTTGGTATTTATTATAGAGGTTCATTGAAATGGATTCAACTGCCTCTAAGAGTCACAAAGCAATGGTCTTCATTAAGCTACTCCTATTTTAATGTTCAAAGGTCTCCTTCAGTTTTCTGGTAAAGAAGGCAATCCAGTATAGTTGCAGGAGAGTCAATACATCCAGGCTGAGAAGCCAGTGGCATTCAGTTTTAGAATCAAGGGGCTTTGACAGCAAATGCACTTTTAGGAGGTCCCACTTTCCTAAATTTTCTGTGCTCTAGGACAGATTTCTCTGCAGCACAATTGTGCAGCGGAAAAACAGCTCTCAAGTACCCTTTTTCCAGTCATTTCAAGGTTAAAACTAACTCCTTTGGTTCCATTTGAAAGCCTGCAGGTGTGGTAAGTAGCTTCGGTTACAAAGTTAATGACTAATAAAGTTGGTTCTGCATGACAGGAGGAATACACAGATTTCTCAAACAAGATTTCATTTGTTATCTCTGTTGCTAGCTCTGCTATTTTAACCTCCAGTAATTATGTGACAGCTGTCCAGATTTGCTAAGAGATGTGTAGAAGTACAATAACTTCATGCACTTAAGACTTGGCTATTGAAACAAGATGAGGGTGGAGGAGTAGGGAAAGAGATACCACTTTATTTCTAGCTCTAAATAGGTGTCATACAAAGTTATATAATGCAGAAAGTTTTCCTCTCCTCCATCTGGGCTTCTCTGTTCTTTGGCATGGATGGCACATAACCGTGGGCCACTCAGCATGGTTTTATTTTAAAGTGTTATCTTAAAGCAAAGAAAACCCAAACCGCTGCTCCCTGTGGTTTAAAATCTGGGAAGAAAGGGGAAAGCATGACAGAGAAGAGGATGTCCTTTAGTAAAAATGAAGTGATTTCCTCCTCCTGGCTTCCCAAGTGAGGCTGTTAGGAGACTTGGGAAGCTCACCTCTGCCAGCTGTGGTATGAAGCTTGGAGCTTGGGAACTGCTGACTTCCACTATTGCTGTCAGCTAAGCTGGGAGATTTTAGGAGACTGGGAAGTGAAATTCCGCAGAAGCTGCATAAGCACAACATCAAAGGGCCAGAGAGGAGAGCTGTTAGGAATGGCCCAGCACTGCATTTAATTTTGACAGCTGAAGTACCTCACCGCAGTTATGACAGCCCTACATGGTCTGGTGGGGACACTGTCTGGTGGCAAATTCATGACCAGTTTGGCAGGGAGATAAATAAGGGGGGAGAGTTCCTCACTTGCAAGTAGAAGAGGTATATCTGCCAAAGCCTTTCATCTCTCTCTGATGACAGAAGTGCCACAGAACCAGTTAAGAAAGACAGCATTAAGATGTTCTTAGCTGCTGGCAAGTGGGAAGGTACAACAAAATTTCATCAAATACTAGTTCACTTTTTAATTTGGAATTATTACAGAAGAGGTGTTAAAAGCAGCCTTAGATAAAGGCAAAAAGAGGCAGAAGTTGCCTTTGTGAATGGACTAAAATGTGGGGGGAAAGGGCTGATTGTGACAAAAAAAAAAAAAAGTCTAAAACCAGGAAGAGAAGAGGAAGGATTCAGTGAGCATAAAGGAGAGTTGAGCTGCCGTCAAGCAGGGAATCCAAGTCATGCCCTCTAGGTCTGTTTGTGTTCTGAAAAAATACCTTTTTTGTTCTTTAAAAGTAGTTAGCTTTGTATTTCCTAGAGTACTGCCACCACTAAATTGGTATCCTACACACTGAATACAGAAATTAATCCTTCTGGTAAATTTCCATTCCTTTAATACATTTTTTTTACCGATTCACAGACTTCTTGTTTTGACAAGATGCTTTTTAAATAGAAAATACTTTTATTTGAACATGGCTGATTACTTTTCTTGTTTCCTTACTCTTCTTTGTGGTTGTTGCTTGGGCATTTATGATTAGGAAATGGCAATGATAGTCTCATTTTTTTTTCCTAGTTAGTGTCTCTGTTTTTTTCTTGCAATGCAATTTCATTGAAGGCACTTGCTTTGAATTGTGACTCTCTCGGATGGTCAATAACCAGAAATGGTAACTGACCAAATTAGCATGTAGAAAATCAAAAAGTTAGAAATGCATTGAAGTATTCTTATCATGGGAAATCGTTAAACATCATAACATAACTCACAAAGCAACAGCCAAAACCATCATAGTAAACTAAAATGTGCCATTAACAGGAAAGTCTACCCTATAGCTGTCTGTGTGGAAAATCAAGACTCTCACCAGCATAATGCTAACCACTTACATTACAGTTCAGCTTCTTGTAATTTTCTCCCTCCCTTATCTGTATTTACCTTATACATTACAGCATGTCTATTTAGGAAAGCACTGTGTAGCCTGTGTAGTTATGACACTTCTGTTTATGGATGATTCATTGTTGCCTTTTCGTGAAGAATATCTTCACATCTCTTACTTAGCTGTGCAGGCCATGCCACATTTTTTTTTTCTGAAAAGCTCTGGGTTCTGAGGTAAGAACTGAAATTTGTGGATGCTGACCTCCCATTTTCAGTTTCAAGGACTGGGATGCTATCTAAAGCTACAGTGATTAATTGCAGCAGGCAAGATTAGATAAGAATGTATATTTTCAAGGGAATGTAAGTTTGCTGGATGATAAAGCATGGAATTTAATATCAACTTTTGAACCACTGAACAAGTACATGCTTCAGGAGCAAGCCTCATCAACATGCTGCACATTGGAGGGAGCATAGATGGCCGTTCAGTTCTTGGCTTATGCCAAGACCACCAACAAAGGCGATAATTGTGACGGGCTCCTTGATGTGATGAACTGTCCACCAAAACCCATCAACAAGCAGCTGCCACAGAGGAAGGCAGTTCAGTAACTAGCACCTGTGGCCTCATTTTAATTACAATTAGGTGATTTGTTGGGGAGTGCTTACTGCTTCCAAGAGATGCATACTTTCCTTTTTTCTATGATTGCCAACAGATAATTCTATCATGTATTTTTTCCTTTATTTGTTTTGTTTTGTTTCATCAATGCATGCTATTGATTTACTAGGTCTGCTTTTGAAGCATTAAGAAACTTTTTTTCTCTGAGTGCTGCGTGTGGGTTTGATTTTTCAACAGCGTCTGTGCATAACATGAATTGAGATGTACTTGTGTTGTTAGGTAGGTTGAATCCCTTATTTTCTATGACCATGAAGCATTATCGCTTGTGATAGAATTGTTTCATTTCAGATGGTTGCTACACTTAAAATGCAGTAAATAAATATAATGAGCTGTAAGTAGGCAGTATGCTTTCTGTTTTTCTTACTGCAACATCTATAAAAGGGAGAAAGGATGAAAGTAGCATACTATACCCTGCAAAGTGTACCCTTTCAGTAAGGGCTGAAAATGGAGGTAGAGAAGCTGAAATGTCCACAATTAGGATACTGAATGGGAAACAGGTGAGCTTGAGGTACTGTAATGATGGAGTTCCACAATTAGGCCACTTGACTTAGCCATATGTTTGTTTGTTTTTGAGTTGTTGCTGTTGTTCTGCCGTTTAACATTTAGTAGCTCCTCAAGGTCCAGAGATTTTTCTACCAACTAAGCATCTCTCCAGGTGGCAAAACTTTCCCTTACCAGTGGGAAAACTTGGAGGGACTGTAGGACAGCTGCATCACCTGCATGAGTTGTTACCTGAAGGCAGCAGCTAGTTTAAGATGGAGTCTGATTTCATGTTTTTCCATCAGCTTCTCGAGCAAGCTCAAGAGACAGATCAAACTTCCCACGCAGTTTCTTGTGCATTCCTGTGTGAGCAGCGGCAGGCTCTGTGCGTGGGCTGAACTCAGTGGGACATTTGGGCTTCTAATGCTTTTAGTGGGCAAGGAGCTGTAATGCATGCAGCTCCACCGGCATCCAGTGTTGATTCCCTTACCTTTGCCCTGTGGTGTGGAGTCAAGAGACAGCAGTTCCAGGACTTTCCTCTAATAGGGGATGGGTTTCATGAGCTATAAAAGAGAATCTGGTTTTAAAAATATATAAACTATTTGAAATCTTTGTGGGTCAGTGGTGTGGGAGGGACTGCCTCTTCTCAGGCTGCCTGGTCCAGTGTAAGCCCATGAAGTTCCTGACATACGCACACTGGGTTGCTGTGAGAAGCCGTAAAGATAGCCCAGAAATCTTTTCATGCAGGGAAAGCACAATATCAGGCTCATAATTTTAAAACCATTAAGTAAAAACTTGTTGAGATTGCAGGCACCTATGTTTCCTCAGGGTTTTAAAGGCCACTTCTGTCTTCTTTTGTCATTTTTCTTGAAACTTTCATATTTTATTTTTGAAAACAGCCTAAAAATTAATAAGACTGCCTTGGTTTAGGCAGTACATAGAATTATTAGTTCTGTAGATATATGCAATATCTGCAGGAAATAAGCAGGTATATTCTTTTGTTAGTATAAAGATGCTGTGTTAGATACTTTTTTAAAGACAAATCATTTAATAAAATGAAGGCGAACTGTTCATTGTAAAACTTCTTGAGCTCCCAAAATGTTATTTTTTTTCCTTACTGGATCAAAATAAGCTTCTTAAAAATCATATGTGTGAAGATGTTGTTACTAATTTTGTTTTGTTTTGGAATGAAAAAAGAGAGAAATCAAAGGAAACCGCCATTCTTGAACTGGGCATTCTAACAGCAGAAATAAGACGACAACAAATAGTCACCAAGGTTCCTGCCTTAACAACTGCTTGCTGACTGGCATGTGGGTCAGTGCTTACAAATTTAAACTTTTTAATCATTTGGAGAGAGTAAATAATAGAATAGAGATATTACTTAGAGAATTGGAGATATCACATAAAAGAGCAGCATTATTTCTATATTTAAAGTCCTACTTAAAAAATGTGGTATTGAAATAAATTTTGTTAATCCAAACCTAGCAATGATGGAGGTGCATGAAAACTTTTTGGAAAGGAAACTTTTACGTTGTGAAGCAAATACAAAAGAGTTTTGATGTTGTTTTTATCTCTGTGCCCTGTCTTTAGGGAAAGAAAACAAACATGACAGTACATTAATTCATTGTTTTAGCAAAAGATCAGATGCATTCAAAATGCCCATTTGTTTCCGTTCTTTGACTTTAGTCAATGCAATAGGGGGAAGGACCTGCTTTCTGTAGTAGATGAATGTTGCAAGTACATAATAAACCCAGATCTCCAAACACATCAGTCATGTGTCATCTGAAATATGCAATGTGTCTCACATTGCAATTGCTTCCCCAATATTCATGAAACATTCATTCTGGATATATGTGATACATGCCATGTAGATGGATGTGGCATGGAGCAACAATAATAATCAAGTGTTCAGTATAAGGAGGCCAAAACAGAAGCAGAATAATCTCTGTTTTACATTTGCATATAGAATTAGGAAACAAATTGATTACAAGTGAACTACGTGCAGCTCCTCTGTTTACACCGAGGCGTGTTCACACACATACATACAAATGCAAACACACAAAGGTACTCATGCCCACGCTTGCTCTCCAGCCAAGTCAATGAAGAGTTGGGTGCTTAGTAACTATTTTATTCCCCCTACTTTAAGGGATGACATGGCCCTCTAATCATGGGAGTATCTTGGCTGCTAATGGTGAGTTTAGCTGCTAAAACTCTTGGAGCATTTGGATATAAGAGAATATCCATGCTGTATTCCCACTGCTTGAGTTACAGCTCTCTTTTTCCTCTTCAGTTAGTCAGTCCTGTTTATTTTGCTTGGAAGCTTCAAAGAGAAATGGGTCTGTGCTATACTTTGTCATCACCCATAAATCCTCAGGAGGATGGAGTAATAAATTTCATTTCATAGGTTGACTGTGGAGTTTGTTTTTATTTAAAGTATTTTTATATAGCTTCATGCCTAGATGTCTGATGCATCTGCATGACCTGTAAGTATTTCCAGCCTTCAAGGTCTGGTGGGTTCCATAGACATAGCCCAGAGGGCCTTGATTCAAGCCACTGGGGCTGAAATCTTTGCAGGTGTTTTCAGTTCTAAATTATTCTTTTGTTCCACAAAACCAGAGAATAAATCCTAACCCCGAAAAAGGGCTAAGAGTCATTATCTGTATTGCTGTTGCCTTTCTTGCATGTTCAAATGTTTTCTCTAGTCTTATCAAGTGATCCAGTACCTAGAACTCTGAGCTACTTCTGAAGTACTTGAAATGAGTACATCCTATTTTAATCCTTTTTACAGCTAAAACAGTGAAATGCTGTCTGTAACAGTGCCAGCTGATAGGCATAAAACATGACTTTGAAACCATCACCTGGTGATCTTCCAGAAGACAAACGCAACACTTCGTAAACCAAACTTTTATTGGTGGCATATCTCCTCTGTCACTGTTTAAAACTCGGTTTCATTTCACCATGGAGTTCACACACAGGAAGTCTTTTTCCATGGTACTTTGAATAAAAGTTCATTGCCTCAGACGAGTGCAGGAGGACTTCAGGCTGACAGAGGTTCAGCCCAGCCCTCATTACAAGCTGTTTGCTATTGATTTCTTATCCTGGGCAATGCCAGGAGTATTGGACATAGGTGCCAGAGGAGGGAAAAGAATGGAAGAACAAAGGCATGTGGAGTTAGGTGGTTATCTCACTCCCAGAGATGGTGGAAGGATCCACTTGTGCACTAGCTGGTGTTGGTGTACAGGATTTGGATATGACACTGTTCTGTGGGTAGTGATGCTCAGCCTATCCAATGTAGAGGATTCTAAAAAGGCTAGGTTAATATGATGATGGAGAACAGTCTGTCAGTCAAGAAGCTGCAGTAGTTTTTTTCTCCTTGGTTTGCACATGGGTATGGGGAGGAGAGAAGCATACCTGGAGCCAGCAGGTGTGCTGGGACACCAGTGTCTAGACATTAGGAGGATTTTATGTTTTCCTTATAAAAGGTATATGGCCTTTTGGATACCAAGTGTTACAGAGGATGATCTTAGGTTCTAGCTGTTTAGTTATATGCATTATGCAGTCATCATCCTCATTGTTTGTGGAATATTAAGCGTAGACATTAAGCCCAATAGCACTTAAGTAACCTTTGTTACCTATGACCATAAGTAACAAAATAACAAATGATAAAATACTTGCAAATTATTAATGTGGCAAAACAATATATTTTCCAAGAGAAAGGTCTTGCTATGACTTTTTCAGAATTATTTACTTATTTAGCCTAGCCACCCAAATTTTACTCCCACAGCGGACCAGCAAAAGAGATACTTGCTCATTGGTACCAGTGAGTTTGTAATTAAGGTGCTTCCTTCTAGGTGAAGAGAAGTTTTTTGCATTGTGGGTGCTTGTCAGTCTTGAACTGACTTGGAGAAGGCGTTATTTCTAAAATTACCATGTCAATTTAATTGTGACAGTAACCGAGGCAGGTACCAGCAGTTTTCTTCTGATTATGTTACAATCTCATCTATTATTTAGTTTCAAACTGACAGCATATATTAAGGCTTAATGAAGGCTTTCAGTAATTTCAAAGACGAGAATTATCTTTGCAGATCTTGGGACATTTCTGTCATTTATGAGTGCTATGATTTGAATAAAAGTTAATCTTTGGAGGAGTTTCATCCAAATTATTTTAACTTTCAAGTACGGAACTTAAAATTTCCAAAAGATGCTGTTTGAAAACTAGTTGCAAAACAATCAGAATAGTGGATTTTGTGGTTGGTGCATTTTGTTTTCGAAGAGCATATATTAGAATAGTACTGCATATGTAAAAAGTAACAGAACATCATAAGGGAAAGTTGGAAGTTCAGACTGGTTTATGAAAAAGAATCTGATTCATCGTCTTTTCATAATGCTCCTTAAAATTCACTTAAGTGAATCTATCTGCTGGAGTAAGGAGAATTTTTGAAATTCATACTTCTGAAAAAACTCACAGATAAGAGAGTTTCCAGTTTATTTGTTAAAGAAACACTGGGTTTGTGTGATTGGTTGATTGATTGTTTTTAGTTTGTTAGGGGGTTTTGTTGGTTCCTCTTTTTGTCATTTCTTTTTCTAAAGAACAAGTTGTTGTACAATTATTCAGTGTTCATGACTGTATATCTTTATTCCTTCAAAAACATCTGAAGCTATTGGCTGATTTCAGTCAAACTTGACAGAAGTCTAGAGATGTCCATGGTAATTACATTGTTTACAATTTCATTAAGATAAACAGGGAAAATGTGAGCTTTGAACTGTCATAAATTTGCCTCAGGAACTTTTGTTCTTGTTTTGGGATGGCAGTATTCAGGAAATGGGTAGTAATTATTTTAGAATCAAAGAACAGTTAGGGTTGGAAAGGACCTTAAGATCATCTAGTTCCAACCCCCCTGCCATGGGCAGGGACACCTCCCACT
>JASSUY010009292.1:0-14257 GCA_032466535.1 Forpus xanthops | reverse complement strand
TCCCTTGTATTTCCCTTGTCATTATTATTACTGGTGGTAGCAGTAGTGATTTGTGTTATACCTTAGTTACTAAACTTGTTATTCAACCTGTGGAAGTTGCATTCTTTGTATTCTCTTTCTCATCCCTCCCGGAGTGGGGGGGAAAGAAAGAGGAGGGAGTGAGTGAGAGAGCAACTGCATGAGTTTGAGAGCCTTAAACCACGACAGTAGTACAGGTAAAATTTTCCATTACAGTACTGTGTTCTTATGCAATCATAGGCATAATAACTAAGCAAGGTTTTAGCAATATCTGGCCTTCACCTTGAGATCTGTGTTTGCCCAAAACACTTCATTACACAGGGATGCCACCCAATGATTTTAGTCATTCCAGTCACAGCAGCTGTGTAAAAGTTTTTTATATAATCTTGTGAGAATTCTCATTTTTTTTCTCGTATCTCTTCAAGACTTTGTACAAACCTGATTCTATATGGTTTGTGACATTATTTGAAGGGGTCAATGGCTAACATCTGCACTTTAACCTCATTTCCACAAAGAAATAATTTTAATCCCTTGGAAAAAAGCTGTAGATTATTTACCATAAAACTGACTCCAGAAAAAAATGCAGCTTCTAAGTCAAGCTACTGAAATGCTTTATCAGACAATATGACACCTGTCCAACTCATCTGAGTAATGATTATGCTAAATTCACTGCTGTTCCTCCTCCACAGTGCTTCAAAACCTCCTCCCATGAACCCATGGCATCAGTCTGGACCTTTTTCCAGTGGGTAGCAAAGAACAAGTCCTAATTGTCTAATTCCTTGCGTGGCAGAACCAGAATGTTTTATTTCCTCAGTTCTTTAGATATAAATTTATTACAAAGGGAACTGATAAAATCAAGTTATGTCACATTATCTGAAAGTCTAATCAATTTTAATGTAGTCTGAGCTTTTCCCCAATATGCCTTGATCCTTCTAGAGCTCAGTGATATGTACAGCCTACTTCTCTAGGCAACATAAATTTTCCACCCCCCCCACCTTTTGCAAAGTGAAACAGTTTGGGATACATTTAGAAAGATGAAACCCATTATGTGTCTTAGCAGAGCTGGACAAATTTTCAAATCAACGCTAGTTCAACTTAGTTTCAGTACAACAGTCCTGCATCAGTTCATTGCTTGTGTGATAAAAAAATTACTGTGTTTTCTTATATGTTTTTCTCTAAAGAGATCCATAATGCTCAAAACGCCCTTTTGTTTGGAATAGTTTCCATCAAATCAATTCCATCTTCATCACTAGTGATTTTCTTGTTGCTTCTTCAGATCCAATTAAACCAATCACGCATTTTCAATTAACTACAATTACCTTAATTAGATGAGAATAACAACAAGAAAAAAAAGAAAAACAACTTCCAAAGTTAATCAAGTTAGTGTATCCTTATTTACAAACTGCAATCAGGCCTCTGCGTGTTTCAGTCCAGTTTCCAACTTCCACAAAAACTGACCTCAAAGACGTTTAAAACAGTAGCAATATACAGCCAGCTCAATTCACACAGGAAACAAGGGTTTTATTAAATTTAATGAAAAAAACAGTGCTCTTTATCAGGCGGATATAAATTGGGTAATTCTCCCTCCCCAGCCAATGGCAGGAACCCAACGCCAAAGCTACAGCCTAGTCTCTGGAAACTGCAATTCACCCCTTTGACAAGATGAACAGCATATCAAGGAAGATGCCTCATCCTATTTTTGGCTTAGTTTAAAATTATTTAAATCCTTTGCAACTACAAGAAAAAAAACTTATTGTCAATGAAAGCCAAGAAGTTAGTGATACTCAAATCCATCTAAATCTTGGCTGTTTAATCAAACCAGTTCTGTGAACCTGACACTTATAGTAATACTCACTTTTTTAAATTTTCTTTCTACAGCATGTATGATTCTCATTCATAGCCCAGTATTCTTTCATGCAAACTACTGCAATCATTTCAGCTGTCTTTTCTTTCTGCTTTCTGAAAACCTGAAGCACTCTTCCAGCTTCTCTTGACAGCAGCTTCCCATGGAGTACATAATCTGTCTCCTACTAAGTTGCCTATATCAAGTTCCCTGGAGCAAACTACTTCCTAAGCCTCTTCCAGCAACACTATAGATAACTCCTGTGTTTTGTCACAATAAAAAATTTTAACACAAAAAAAAATTTGCCACAGTAGAAGAAAGACAAATTCTTGGGGACCAAAACAAAAACCCTTGAACATGGTCCAACATTAACTCTCTATCCAAAACTGTGTTTTTTTTTTTTTCCCATGATAAGGTTTCCTTTTCCACATCTAATCAATATGAGAACAATGCCATTTGAGTGGGAAAAAAAAATTGAATTTTACTAAGACAGCTTTTCCTGGGTTTCCAGTCCCTTCTACTATGGTGACACTTCTCTGCAGTTTGACATAGCAGTAATATGGGTGCAAACATATATGAAAATTGAAAAGACCTTTGATGTTAATGAACACAATTAAGAAGAAAGAAACAAATTCAGTTAATATAAAGGGAAACATTCACTCCTTTAAAAAATAGATAGTTTGTTTTAAATGAGAAATCTGGATTTTCTGAGCAAATCAAATATATCTAAAATTTAAGGTAACAAGATAAAGAATATTAAGCAAGCACAAGCTGATGGCTTGGTACACAATTTGAGATTTCCATGTGTTTTCCGAATTTGTATTTTATGATTTTAACCTTCATTTCAAATAAAGAATTGAGCTTTCTTTTCATAGAATCATAGAATAGTTAGGGTTGGAAAGGACCTGAAGGTCATCCAGTTCCAACCCCCTGCCATGGGCAGGGACATCTCACACTAAACCATGTCACCCTAGGCTGTGTCCAACACAGCCTTGAACACCACCAGAGATGGAGCATTCACAGCTTCCCTTGGGCAACCCATTTCAGTGCCTCACTACCCTCAGAGTAAAGAATTTCTTCCTTATACCTAATCTAAACTTCCTCTGTTCAAATTTTAACCCATTGCCCCTTGTTCTATCACTACAGTCCCTAGCAAAGAGTACCTCCATAGTATCCCTAGATCCTCCCTTCAGATACTGGAATACTGCTGTGAGGTCTCTATGCAGCTTTGTCTTCTCCAGGAAGAACAGCCCCAACTTCCTTCATATGGGAGGCGATCCAGTCCCCTGATCAACCTGGTGTCCTTCCTCTGGACTTGTTCCAACAGTTCCATGTCCTTTTTATGTTGAGGACACCAGAACTGTGCACAGCATTCCAAGTGAGGTCTCACAAGAGCAAAAAAATCTAAACTTAGGCTAAAGCCAAATTATTCATGAAACATATATGAGATGGGTCTCAACAGCAACAAATTGAGTGTATGAACCCAGTGAACCACAGTGGATCACTAGCTAATGGAGTATTTGGACTGGTGAAATGGATATGGGTTTGTCTGTTTCCCATGATAAACTGAATAAAGAAGGGGAAGTGTTGTGAAATTGAATCCAAATTAATACACTAAACCTCTTACCACATATTGCTGTGACATTGGTGGGCCATCCTGACATTTATGTGTATCCACCTTCTTTTAGACTATGCAGTTCTCATGTGTGACCTTTCCTGCCCTCTCTTTTTTTCCTGGAGAACATAAGCAATTTCCTTTGCTGGAATTCAAGCTGTTGGAAGTCAAACCAACAATGTTTTCCCACACCTTTTCACCCGGGATCATGTCCTTATTGCATGTTCCATTAGCCAGTATTTCTGGATACATTCTAACCTACAAGAGCAGATTATAAAAACGATTTATTTTGCAAATTTTAACTGTTGTTATTTTTTTTTCCAGCTCACATTATTCTTTTAGACACAACAATGAAGAATTAATAGCATTATCTAAAGTAACTGTCAAATTTATGCCTAAATCTTCCATTAACATTCAACACTGAATTGTTCATTTTTATTTTAATTCTTGGCTTCATTTTAGCAAAGATGCGTAAACTGCCAAATTTTATGTTATAATTTCATATTGAATGGAAGACAAATATTCAGGGGAAACTAAGTTGAGACTTCAAGTTTTATTTCAGTGGAGAATAAATTTCAGTTTAATTGCTCCCCAAGAATAATGGTACACAAAAAAAGTTCAATCTATAATGTTTCCCTTTCTGTTTCATGAAATATGCCTCTTGATGGTGAAATTCTAACATAGAATTGTAAAATATAACTAAGTGATAACTTGCACCATCAAAAACTGAGTAAAAATATTCGGACCAAGACACATATCAAGTATGTGTGCATTTTGATCTGACGGCACAGCTTAGAGCCATAAATAAAAATACTTAATTTTTTTGTCTGTTAAAGCAAAGGAACCATGTGGTGAAGCAAGCATTCTAGCAAAATGAATAAGGAAGAATAAAAAAACAGCAAATCATAGCCATACAAAATACCTATCTACGCTTAGTGAAGTACCCGTTTGTGTACTTCAGCTATTATTATTTTATTAGTTATTATATATCTATATTAACTATTATATAGCTATTTTTATACTGTACTTTGTGGAGTTTTACATTTTCACATCCATTTAAGGAACAGACAGCTCAAAAAAGAGGGAGGCACTATGATTTCAGATTAGAACATATGTATAGAAATGGAAACACATATCTCTCAAAGCTAATTAGCAGTGTGACTTCCTGTCAGCATCAAAGAAATCACAGGAGTACTTCCCTACTCTATATGTGCTTCAAAAGGCAACAAAGCCTCCCAGATGCTCAGGAGAGTCTAGACTGTAAGAACTGGCAACTCAAAGATTTGGCAGAATTATCTTCTCAAATCTGCAAAGCAATAAGTTATTGATCACTCAAAATTAGTAACCTCATTTCTACTCTTTCATAGGTTCATCTGAAACAAAGAAGTCCAGTAAGTTATTAAGTGAAAAAAATTATATATATAAGAGAAGAACCAATGAGATTGCTAATTCAGGTTTCTGGATCAATCAGACATGTTTTCTAAAACATATCCCTGCCACTAAGTAGGTTTAATAATTCTAATGTCTACATTTTTCATTCTCTTTTACTGTACAGATTAAATGCATGGACTGCTATCCTCCAAGGACATGCATATCATAGTTTCCATGGCACTGTTTATTTAGAGTATAAAAGACATTTGGACATACTTCAAATAACATGTCATGTATTTCATCTTTGAGCCAGTCTGAAAAATGAAGTGCAAGAGGGCTGGTAACGATGAGGATGTTTTTGTATATCACTCATACAGGTGAAAACTGAAAAGGTGAAGTGTATAGCGATTAGGAAATGCTGCAGAAAGTAGATGCAATCAGGACAACAAAATGTCACACCTCAGACCCACTTTTGGGTCATTTAGAGATCAAAGAATGGACCAGTGCAAGACATGAGAGATAATTAAAGTACTTTGCCTAGTTTTGACTGGTTTGCAATACTTAAAGATTAGAAATCAATTTTTTTATTGTATTCTCTTTTTTTTTTTTTTTTTGAGTCCATTATTTTTTTCTCAGCATCTGCCATTTAACATAGGCTATATGCCAAAACTGTCTTCGAAATTCTGCTATGCCAGATGTCACCCTTTTGCCCTTTTACTCTGCCTACAGATTTTCTTTTAACGGCATTTGAAACTACATTAGTAAGCATACATTTTCCAGTAAAATAGGCATTATGAATAACACCTTTTGTGTTTCTGAATAACACCCACTAAGTGCAGAACACATTATATATCAACTACATCAACTATTTCTTTAAAAAAGGTTATTCTTAACTCTTATCTATGTGGAGTGCATCTTAATGGTGTCATCCTTCTAAATATATATTTAATAGCTATGATGGAAGCTAATGAGAAGGATTAATAAAACCCCTTAGAGGTGGATGTTACAACATTACTTTTACGTGAGCAGGGTAAAGTTAAGCTATTTCATTTTACATACTTCTTGTAAATGTACAATCTTCTTGTATGCAAGAAGTCTTCTCTTTCATTGTCAAAGGAGTATTGTTCCCCTTTGAATTACTTTTTCAGGAATATTACTGATTCTCTAAAGTTTTGTTTTTCAAACTAAATTTCTAGAAAGTAGTGCCCATTGCTTCTCAAGTTTTAGGCATGAATATTTTTTTTCCTTTTTTTCATTTAAAAAAGATTTAAAAAGGGACACACATAAACTTTAATTTGCTCAGGCCTTTTCCATCTTCAAATACCAGGCCCTACTCAAAACAGTTAGAGATTTTTTTGATGGGAAGGAGGAGGTAAGGGGAGAGTCTCTCTCTGTTGAAGAGATAAATCTAAAATTTATTTTGATTTAAAAGAATAAACCTACTGTGTATAAAAAAAAATATATTACTGTGTATCTGGTTAGCAGATAGAATTAGACTTCCTTGGTCTGGCCACTGCAGATAACCATTATGTCTTGTCATTGGGATATGGGAGTGGGGGCTGTTGGGGATTTTTCTTAGTAAAGGTTGGGCAAAGGTTGGCTGCTGTGAATCACTCTGTCTTTAAGATTAACCATACAACAAAACAAAATTAAACAAACAAATAAAACCACATGAAAATACCCAGACAAAATATCCATAAGCTAGTTCACTATGAAGTGACTGTAATTTGAGCAAAATATCCTGCTTATATGTACAAACTGGTGAATGAGAAGCTGGAGAGCAGCACCATGGAAGAGATCAGGGTGTTTGAGTTGACGGCAAGTTGAATATGAGTCAACAGTATGCCCTAGCAGTCAAAAGGGCCAACCATGTCCTGGGTAGAATCAAGTATATCAAAGGTAAATGTGTAGAATCACTGAGTAAATTTGTATTTATCCATGTATCAACACTCCTTTTTTTCATAGCCACATGCTCCCTTCCTCATCTTGAAAATTTTAATATTAAAAAAGGTTTGTGACAAGACTTTGCAAGTTTTGTATGTTTTAAATGAAATCTGCTGTGAAAATAAATGTCACAATTAGCTCTGTAGCTGAAAATATTTTTGAAAGGTCAGATCACATCTGTGTCTTGTCTTTCTTTTTGTAAGGATATTCTAAAAACCGAAAGACATTAGAACACTATTTACCTTGCTAAAAATAAATTTGAAAGTCACATCTAAAAGAAGGATACTAAACTTATTACAGAAGATCAGCTGCCAAAATGCAAATTAACACCTACTAAGAAATATTGGAGAATTCCCTTTAATAGTCATGAGAAGACAAATATGAATTTAAAGGTTGTTGTCACATGAAATGTTCATTAATATGAACTGATGTTGATGTTACATAGTACACAGAATTTTTATTTTGATCTTCACAAATGAAATATTGTCCCATTTTAACTTCTGGTGTTATTAGTTTATTCTAATACATTGTTAGACTTCAACACCAGTGCATTGGTTTTTACTGTCATATTTGTCTATTGTTATATTAGCTATTATCAGTATTGTCTATTGTCATATTCTAGACATTGAATACTAGCCAGCTGCCAGAATGCAAATTAAGCCCTACAAAGAAATACCAGACAATTTCTCCTTCTCTTGTAATTTTGCATTATCAATATTCATAGAATCATAGAATCATAGAATAGTTAGGGTTGGAAAGGACCTTAAGATCATCTAGTTCTAGCCCCCCCGCTATGGGCAGGGACACCTCACACTAAACAACGTCACCCAAGGCTATGTCCAGCCCAGCCTTGAACACTGCCAGCAATGGAGCATTCACAAGTTTCCTGGGCAACCCATTCCAGTGCCTCACCATCCTTACAGTAAAGATTGAACAATGTTGAATTTTCATCTATTAAAATTTAGGCCATTATTCTAAAAAAGATAAAAAGAGCAGTCATTGGACAGTCTTTCCCACACCATCTTCTTCAGGATTCTTTCCTGCATGAGCTGTAAGTCAAAACATATTCTTATTTCAGGTTACCGATTAAGACTTTCACACATGTATAAAAACTTGTTCTGCTACAAACTCAGTAAGAGATTAATCATAGAATCATAGAATTATAGAATGGTTTGGGTTGGAAGTGACCTTAAAGATCATCTAGTTCAACTCTTCTGCCACAGGCAGGAACACCTTCCACTAGACCAGGTTGTTCAAAGTCCCATCCAACCTGGCCTTGAACACTTCCAGGGACTGGGCATCCACAGCTTTTCTGAGCAATCTGTTCCAGTGCCTTTTTACCCACACAGTAAAGAACTTCTTCCTAACATCTAGTCTCTAATCTACCTTCTATAAATTTTAAGACAAAACATTCCTCCTTGTCCTGTTTAGACAGAGAATTTTTAAAATAATACTTGGATGGGATAAAAACAGCTAAGTGAATTCAAAATATTTTAATACATTTTTATAATTGTTAAATACACCACACCAAATAATATTAGCTTTACTTAGCAAAGTTTCTGAATAGAACACTGAAATATTCTGTTTATAGTACGTAAATAAATACTTCTTATATATACATTTAGACTTTTTTAAATGTTTCAACTTCTACATTTTATGTTCAGTATCACTAATGGGATAAAGATTTAATTGCTCAGTCCAAGTATTCATGTATTCTTTTGACAAATATCAACAATAGTTATGTTAGTTTTTAACAGAAATTTAAAGAGATGCTCTTGTGAGATCTCAGTTGGAGTACTGTGTACAGTTCTGGTATCCTCAACATAAAAGGACATGGAACTGTTGGAACAAGTCCAGAGGAAGGCCACCAGAATGATCAGGGGACTGGAGCACCTCGCCTATGAAGACAGGCTGAGAAAATTGTGGTTGTTCTTCCTGGAGAAGACAAGGCTGTGTGGAGACCTCATAGCAGCCTTCCAGTATCTGAAGGGGGCC
This sequence comes from Forpus xanthops, assembly GCA_032466535.1. Classification (NCBI taxonomy): domain Eukaryota; kingdom Metazoa; phylum Chordata; class Aves; order Psittaciformes; family Psittacidae; genus Forpus; species Forpus xanthops. Next base: position 5,471 of record JASSUY010009292.1, on the reverse strand, counting down.
TGAAAGAATGCTGGGGAGGGACTCTTCATTAGGGACTGTAGTGGTAGGACAAAGGGTAATGGGTTCAAACTCAAACAGGGGGAGTTTATTTGATATAAGGAAGAAATTCTTTGTTGTGAGCCTTGTGAGACATTGGAATGGGTTACCAAAGAAAGCTGTGAATACTCCATCCTTGGCAGTGTTCACAGCTGGGTTGGACAGAGCCTTGGGTGGCATGGCTTAGTATGAGGTGTCCCTGCGGGTGGCAGGGGGGCTGGAACTAGATGATCTTAAGGTCCTTTCCAAATCTAACTATTCTATGATTTTACAATATTCATTTTATACCTATGAGTCAATAAATCTGACGGTCTAACTCTGAGCCCTGGGGAGACACCCAGCCATATATCCTGCTATAGAAATGTCAAGGTCACTAAGCTCTGTGCAAGAGCTGGCTGCTGCCTGGCTACTCCCTGGAAGGTGTGTAGACTGTAAGAGGTTTCTTTCTAAACTCTGGAGACGTGAAAGTTTCCATGTTGCAAGCTAGGCAGGTTTTTGTAATAAATTATTAAGAAGAAGAAAAAAAAAAAAAAAAAGATTTGGCCATAGAAAAATGTTTCCAACTAAGAAGAATCACTAAATATCCAGTGGCAAAAGCAAAGCTATCAGTAGTATACACCATACTTCAGACCACCATAGATCAAACCACGGAGCAGAATAAGTGACACACAACACAAAATGACATCTCAGTGTAGGTACACTAGAAAGCAATTTTGACTATCTGTTTGTAATAAATATTGATCTATATAATCACAGAGTTCTTGTCAGTAATGTGAACTCAGACTGAGTTCGAGCTGCCTAAAAGTCCAATATAGAAACCAATGTCATGGCATCTTTTAGGAAAGACACAAAAAAGTTTGGAATCCTCTGAAAGAGTTACAGGTGGCTTTTCTGCCTAACTTTGATCTTGCCATTTGGTTAATTGAGCTTCACAGAAGCAGCTAAATCAGGCTCAAGTGATAAATGCAATCTTCAAGTGCAGATTACACATCATGCCAGCAGCTGTCCCTCCTCTCCTCTCACATTACCAGACCAACACTGAACATTTGCCAACATGGTGTGCAGCTGGATTAAGTTATCACTGAACATGGTCTGAAAGCAATTCTTGTGCTATGGTATAGTGAAAAGATGAAAAAGCTGCAGTATCTGTCATCACTGGAGATGCAGAGATTTTCAGAGAAGTGAATGTCAGAAGTGAGTTAAGAAAATCCAAGATTTCCCATGAGATACACTGCAGAAGACTGCAAACTATTTGACTATAACTGTAATATGAGATCAAAGATGAACTGGAGTCTAGCTGCAATGTATTTTCAACTAGTTACTAACAGTAAACAAGGCAAACAGACCAAATTTATTCAAAGCAAATGAATAAAAGACTTCAAATGCCATAAACATGTTAAATAGTAGAGTCAGATATATTTGTGGCTGAAAATGGAACTGCTTGTAATCAGACAGTAAGGATCTCACAGGAATTAAAATTGCCGATGGCATTTTTGCTATAGAATAAATAGAAATCAAAGAAATATCAATCCAGAACCATAATAACAAGTTGAAATGATGACTAAGAATGTTCCAGTAACAGCTTGCATGCTGGCAAGCTGAAACAGTGGACTCCTGAACTCTTCTGGCTTTGTTATATTGGCACCTAGAGAAACTGAAAGACTGAAAGCTGAGACAAATTATACAAAATAAATAAAATTCAAAAACTTATGGGAATAGTTAACTGTTTTTCCACAGTCTACCCAATCATCATATTAAACAGCATTAAGAAAAAGCCACTGCTGAAATCACAAGGCCAGCCTACAAAGATACAATGAAAAACTAAGTAAAAGAAAATTGCTGTGACCAGATAGCACATTGCGTATCAAAATACAGATGTTCTCCTGACAGAAGTTTTAAAGAACAGGAGAAAAGCGTTATCCATGTGTTTCAGTTGCTGTATATCTCTCCAGAAAGACCCCACACAACCGTGAAAAACTGATGTGAAGCTGCTCCAGCCATTTAAACAATTCATACTTTAGAATTTAGAATCCAATGTTAAAGGCAGTTATCACCTACTGCCAGCTTATTTGTGGATTAGACGTGAATGCAAGATAGACCTAACCAGTAATGTAGGAGCTGACACTGAGACAAGCAAACATTTCGTACTTAATGTACTAAAATATGCACAAGGCAAGCCAAAACTCATGACTGCAGGCCATGAATTTGTTGAACATGTATATTGAACATCACAAAATAGGAAACAGCTACAATGACAGCAACAAAAAAAAAAAAAAATAAAAACTAAAAAAGGAGGAAGAGGGCAATTAAAAGCAAGGGGCTTCCTCCTAAATCTGTTGTTCCCACCCAGAACTGCTTTGCTGTCCTGCAGGGGGTTGCTGAGGAAACACACTCAGACCAGAAACAACCGGCTAATGCACAAGCAAAGAAGATCACTACTGCTGCTGCCAGGGAAAAGCAGTGGGCCGCAGCAGTGGCGGACTCTACTTTGAAAGGAAAAGAGGCACCCCTCTGTTGGCCTGACCTGGGCTCAAGGGAGGTGTGTTGCCTACCAGGGGCACAGATCAGGGATGTTGCAGAGAGGCTGCCTGCTCTAGTCAGTCCCACTGACTATTATCCACTTCTAGTGATCCATGTGGGTGCTACTGATATAGATAGCAGTAGCCTGGAGAACGTAAAGAAGAACTACAGAGCTCTGGGAAAGCTGGTTAGAAGCTCAAGCTCAGATTGTCATTTCGTCAATTCTCCAGGATACAGCGCAGGACCTTAAAAAGGCTAGGAGGGTTGTCCAGGTTAATAAATGGTTAGGAGGGTGGTGCCATAGTCAGGGCTTAGGGTGCCTTGAAAATGGGACTCAATTTAGTAGGCCAGGTCAACTGGGGGTTGATGGAGCTGGTCTGACAAAGAAAGGGAAGAGGGGATATGTTAAGAGGCTTGCCAGACTGGCCAAGAATGCTTTAAACTCGATATGTTGGGGGAGGGGGGCATCCTTCCATCCCAACACACCCAGTCACTTGCCAGCACCTATAATAAATGCTTAAAGCAATATAGAAATATTCCAGCCACTCCAGCCAATGAGCCGACTTCACCTGGAGCTCTTCTCAGACGCATCTATACAAACGCCTGTAGCACGGGGAAAAAACAAGAAGAATTGGAGATATGTGCATATCTACAGGAGTATGATATAATAGGCATTAGAGATATGATGAGATGGCTCCTATGACTGGCGTGTTGGAATGGAAGGTTACAGGCTCTTTAGGAAAGAGAGGCCCAGTAGGCAGGGAGGGGGAGTTGCTGTTTATGTTAGAGATAGGCTGAAGAATACAGAACTCTGTCTGAAGACAGGTGAGCAGTTGATAGAGAGTTTGTGGATCAGGGTTAAAGGCAGAACAGCAATGGAAGACATTATTGTGGGGATCTGTTGCAGACCGCCTGACCAAGAGGACTCTGTAGATGAAGCGCTCTATAGACAGATAGTAACAGCCTCACGCTCAAAGGCCCTATTTCTCATGAAGACTTAAACCACCCTGATATCTGTTGGAGGGATGGTACGGCCCAGCAGAAGCAATCCAGGAAGTTCCTCAGTTGTGTAGAAGACAACTTCCTTCTGCAAGTAATAAAGGAGCTGATAGGGAGAGGTGCCATGCCTGACCTCGTGCTCACCAACAGGGAAGGGCTGGCTGGAAATGTGGTGCTCCAGGCAGCCTTGATTGCAGCAATCATGAGATAGTCAAAATTGAGATCCTCAGGACAGTAAGAAAGGCATGCAGCAAGCTCACTGCCCTGGACTTCAAGAGAGCAGACTTTGGCCTCTTCTGGAACCTGCTCAATAAGATTTTGTGGGATATAGCCCTAGAGGGCAGGGGGGCCCAAGACTGTTGGTTGATATACAAGGACCACCTGTTGCAAGCTCAGAAGCGATACATCCCTACTAGAAAGAAGTGCTGCAGGAGGGCCAGGAGACCTCCTTGGATGGATAAGGAGCTGTTGAGGAAAATTCGAAGGAAAAAAGAGGCTTATAAAAGATTGAAGCAAGGACAGGCAGCCTGTGATTCATAAACAGTTGATGTCCAGGAAGCTAGGGACCAGGTTAGGAAAGCTAAGGCCCAGTTAGAATTAAACTTGGCTAAGGATATTAAGGATAAAAGGAAGGGATTCTATATGTATGTAGGGAATAAAAGACAGACTGAGGAAAAGGTAGGGCCCCTCCAGAAGCTATCAGGAGAACTGGCTACCCTGGATTCAGAGAAGGCTGAGGTTGTTAATGACTTCTTACCCTCAGTCTTAGCTGGCAAACACTCTGGCCACACCATCCAAGTCTTGGAAGGCTGTTGTGGTTTAAGGCTCTAAGCCAAGCAGTTTTCTGCCTCACTCACTCCCCCTTCTTTCTTTCCCCCACTCCCACAGGGATGGGAAGGAGAACTGAAAGAATGCAAATCCCACAGGTTTAGATAAGAACAATTTAGTAACTAAGGTGTAACAAAATCACTACTGCTACCACCAATAATAATAATGACAAGGCAAATACAAGGAAAGAATACTGCAGTTCACCAAATATGCCCAGCCTGACCCAGCACTGCATCCCCGCCCTTCCAGGTCTTGGCCCTCCATTTTACATCCTGGACATGACGTGCTGTTGAATGGAAAAATTCTTTGACCAGTTTGGGTCAGGTGCCCTGTCTCTGCTTTCTTCTGGCTTCCTCCTGGCTTCCCCCCTCCCTGGCAGAGCATGAGGTTCAGAATGTACTCTGCCAGCCTCAACATTCCAAGCCATAATTATAAACACTGGTGTTATCAGTTCTGTTCCCAAGCCAAAAAGCAAATACACAGTGCTGCACCAGCTACTACGAATAAATTAAAAATTACTGCTGTTGCTTGAACCTATGACAAACGCAGATGAAAGGACAGTGAGAATGAAGACCCTAGGCCCACTGTAGGAGAGGATCTGCTTCAAGACGATCTTAGGATCCTGAAAGTACACAAGTCCATGGGCCCTGAAAACATCCATCCATGGGTCCTGGAAGAGCTGGCAAATGAAGTTGCTCACCCACTGTCCATCATATTTGAAAATCATGGCAGTCAGGTGACTGGTAAAAGGGAAATATAAGCCCCATTTTCAAGAAGGAGAAAATGGATGAGCCAGGGAAGTACAGACCAGTCAGCCTCACCACTGTGCCTGGCAAAATCTTGGAGCAGATTCTCCTGGAAGACATGCTGAGGCACATGAGAAACAGCAAGGTGCTTAGTGACAGTCAGCATGGCTTCACAAAGGGGAAATCCTGCCTGACCAATCTGGTGGCCTTCTATAATGGGGCTACAGATCCAATGGACAGGGGTAGAGCAGTTGATGCCATCTATCTGGACTTGTGCAAAGCATTTGATACTGTCTCACATGACATCCTTGTCTCTAAGTTGGAGAGACATCAATTTGATAG
>JASSUY010009288.1:11970-35243 GCA_032466535.1 Forpus xanthops | reverse complement strand
ACCCACCCGTGCACCTGGAGCAACTGCTCTTGTGTGATTCTCTCTGCCGAGGAGGCACCTGCATCAACACAGAGGGGAGTTTTCGGTGCGATTGTCCTCCAGGCCATCAGATATCACCAAATATCTCTGCTTGTATAGGTGAGCCATGCAGGCAAAATCAATACTGTGCTCAGCTTTTTATATGGCTCTTGTGCTGCGCATGTGTTTACATTTGCTTCAGTATCATTTTCATTCAGACCTAAAGCCTGTTCCTCTTTTTCTTTTGCAACAGACATTAATGAATGTGAATTAAGCACCAACCTGTGCCGAAATGGACGTTGTGTCAACCTGATTGGAAAGTATCAGTGTGCTTGCAACCCTGGCTATCAGTCAACACCTGACAAGTTATACTGTGTTGGTAAGGACAAAATCTACATGGGATCTCTAATGAATAGGGAAGATATACCACAAATAATTGTTTAATTTTTAGTAGATGTATAAAGCCTTTTTTAACTATGGTTCAAAAAATCTAGTAGAGTCTGTCAAAAATAGTATGCAAAAACCCCTAAATGCGCACCCATTGCAAGAAATGAATTAAATTTGGCAGTGCTGCAGCTAACTAATAGCCTATTTTCTCTAGTAAATCAGTCATGATGCATAAAATAGCACATTATTTTAAGCGGCCTAAGACTTCGGACTTTGATCATTAAGAGGGAATACCTTGTTAAATCCTAAGTTCTATATTTGATTAAAACTCAGAATTCCTGACAGATCATGGAGTAGACTCATGTGGTTCAGCTGAATTTTTCCTAATTTGATCTTCAGTTGTCTCAAGTATAGGGCCTTTCTAGTGTTTCCTCAAAGATGTATTTTGTTAATGACATTTAGCTTAAATCACGTCTCGTGGACTCCTTCATATGCATACATTTTATTGTGCCACAGAAATACATGAAAAATCAACTGGCTTTAATTCTGCCTAATAGAAACTCTTTTCCCTTGATCCTTACAAAAAACTTTGTTGCCTTCATGGTACTGTGGTAACCCAACAGTGGTATTTTTATATGTAGAAAAAGAACTGCAGAAATATTTGTTTACGGTCAGCTAACACCATCTCTTTCCCTTGCTGGTTTGCATAATATCCATTTCAATATCTGTATTTGCAAACACTTGAATGTTCATGGAATGTGCAAATATTGAGCGTACATTTTGGATTGATGCTGCTCTGGAAAGCTGACTGTTGTGGTTTAAGCCCAGCTGCTAACTCATCACCATGCAGCCATTTGCTCACCCTTCCGGTGTTGCGTTGTGTACCCACCCCCTCCATCCAGGTGCGATGGGGAGGAGAATCGAAAGAATGTAAATCCCATTGGTTGAGATAAGAACAATAAAAAACTTTTGTAACTAAAATAAAGTAAAATAGGAAGAATACCAATAATAAAGGTAATAGGAAACAACAAGAGAAGATATGAAAGCTTGAAGTGATGCACAGTACAGTTGCTCACCACCCACTGACCGATACCCAGCCCAATCCGAAAGGTGATCAGTCCCTTCCTTGTGACTCCCCACAGTTTTTATACTGGGCATGATGTGCTGTGGAATGGAGTATGCTTTTGGCTACTTTGGGTTGGGTGTCCTGTCTCTGCTTCCTCCCAGCTTCTCGTGCCCCTCTTCATTTGACAGAGCATGAGACTGAAAAGTCCTTGTTCAGGGTAGCATTACTTAGCAACAACCAAAACATCAGTGTGTTATCATCGCTGAAACATCACTGCCTGAGCTACTAGGAAGAAAAGTAGCTGTTACAGCTGAAATCAGGACGCAGACTCGAAGTATGTACTTGAAACATGCTTTAAAGTAAAAGGTATTGTGGGTTTTAACTGTAATTTTCTCCTTTTTAGATATTGATGAGTGCAGCATAATGAATGGTGGCTGTGAGAACTTCTGTACAAACTCGGAGGGCAGCTATGAATGTAGCTGCAAACAAGGCTTTGCACTCATGCCAGACCACAGGACATGCACTGGTAAGGGAGATTTTGGGAACTTTTTCACTGGAAGGGTTTATTTCAGTAGTTTAAAAATGGACCTTCTTTTTAAGATTAAAGCTTTTGTAACAAATATACTTTAAAAAAAAAAAAGGAAAAAAACCCAAACCAACAGCAGTTGATCCATGGAAAGTGAAGTCCTTTTCCTAAAGCATCTCCAAAGTTTCAGAAATGAACAGCTGCAGACTGAATTGCTTTGAAGGGGATTGATTCTTCATAATTGCAGAAAGTTTACAGGTTGATTCTGAGTTTCATAATGAAAAGCTGTAATTTTTTTTTTTTCAGTAGGAAATAAATTTTCTCCCTTAAAGTATTACATTGAATCAAAATCCGAAATGTGTTGAAATCAATGGAAAGAATCATCATAAACAGAAGCCAAAATACTCTCTGCATGTGTGCTGCTGTATGGTTATATTGGAGACAGAATAGACAAATGCTAGAAAAGGAGCTGATTGCCCTGTTCTGTGGTTGTGTGGTATCTGCTCTTAAGCAAGCTAGAAAATTCCTGCTTATAATTCTTTGTTTTGTCAAATGTAAGTATGCTGCATTACTTCAAAACTGACTTGAAATCTGAATAGCAGGAATCTTTCTTAGGAAATAGCTAAGAAAACTTTAGAAATGTGAGAAAATTATCAGAGCTCTGTAACGGGTATTCTCCTTTGGGAGTCTGGGAGTCATAATCCCAGTAAGTGAATTGTACATGGTGATTTCCACATAGGTTACTGGAAAGATAATTCTATCCTATTCTTCTCTGATTTCTTGCTGCACAACCACTGGCCTGCTGAGGCATGTGAATGTTTGCCAGCTGTTTGCCAATTCCATCCAAGAGCTCCTTGAAGAGCATGAGAAATGTTAAGAGGGTTAATCTTTTGGAATAGAATTGCCTTTATAAGTTGAACAAATGGAGAGTTTTTTATATCAAATTAATAGAGAGAGCTCACATTTAGAATTTGTGAATATTTATAGACCTCTGACTGGGGTCTCAATTATCCTGAGGTCATTTGCTACCCTTCCACAAGATAAAAGAGTCTTAAATCATAGTTAAATATAGCTTGTCCCTCCATGGTATCTTGTACTGTCAGAAAGATGTAAAAGTAGCCAGTCTTCAGCAAGCATAGGACCCTTGCTCAAAGAAAGAAATCAACTAATAAAAGTGTAAATTTGACCCCAGAATTAAGAATAACAAAACTGAAAATACATAAATTAGGTATAGTTTGGTTTAGGTCAAGTCTCTAGAAAGGCCAAGTTAGTAAAAATCTTACCCAAACATTGGACACTTTTTCAATGCAAAAATAAGAATCAAAATTGTGCCTCAGCCAAAATCTAAACTCAAGTGACAGGATTTAGAGGGACATGAGAAGGAAGGAAGGAGGGAGGGGGGCAAGCAGGGGTCTCTGAGACAGGTTTTTTGGTTTTTTTTTCATCTTGGCTTGGCTGGGGACCAAATGACCCAAGTGTATATTTGGACAGTCTTAGGGATCTCGAGTTTACTGCCTAGAAATAGATCTGTGCTGTTCTCCTTCTTGCCTTTAGCCACTCCGAGGCATCTCTGAACCTCAAAACAGAGCAGGTCATCTAGAGCACCTGGCTGCTTATTAAACTAAAAACTTTGGAATAGAAAATATTTTTCTTCTCAAAATGAAAAAGGGAGGAAACAGTTGCCTTTGGTCTGGGAAGGGAATGTATTTTCAGTGGTTTTGTCCACACATTAACTTGACCAGAAACATATTCATAGAAGTTTGTGGTCAGATCTTATGAACACGAGGAATAAAAAAGTATCTGGTATTAATTGTGAATTTTTGCATATTTTTATCCATCCTTGACTTTGAAAAATGGTATTTCATTCATAGGCCAGCCAGTAATAGCTATTAGCTATTAATTTTCATACTCTCCTCTAAGAAAGACTTGAATACCATAGCTAACACATGAAAAGGTTTAAATATCACAACACTTAACATCTTTGGATGTCAAGTCAAACTATGCCTAAGAAAATATCAAGAGATGTGAGGGGTCACTTTTAGCACTTTTTTAGTATCCAAAAATGCTGCTTCTTTCTCCTGAAAAGATGTTAATTACATACAGAAACATCTGGTGAATATTCAAAATCCACGTGCTGAAATTTTGTCTCTGCCCAAACTTAGTAAAAACACGAAAAAATTGCATTTTTTGGCATTTTCTACTCATTTCACTGGATATCTAGTTTTACTGTGTTAGATGTTTTTGCATGGCACAAAATACAGTGGCACTGTGACCTGAGTAAATGAAACACCTATTTTTCAGTTGTGTGAACATGTCTTTTATCTTTAACATCACACAGAGCTGGAACCCATTGCAAAATATATTTCTTGATAATTGAACTGGTGAGAATGCAGTTCAGTTCAGTTGTAGGTCAGATTTGAATTGGTGAGGTTATGCATAAAGAATCAGCTCAATTAGGAGAAACAACAGATTCTTTGTCAGCTGATTTTCCCCCAGCTGTGAAATCAGTACAGTGGCAGGTTGGTAAATAAAGTTCCTTATTTCCGTCATTATTATCCCCATTTCTAGAGCTTACTTTTGCATGTTAATTCAAATTCTCTTCCAAGTTAACATCTTCAGGCTAGTGTACATGCCAACATTATTTGTTTGTTAAGATCAACAGGGACTGGTCAGGCTTTTTCTTTGTAAAAGCTGTGTGTCCACACAAGCACTAGCTGCTAGAAACACAGAAGAATAATGAACACAGTATTTTGAATTAAAATGAGTTTATCTTCTGCAGCTGCATAATTACTGCAATCCACAGCAGACCAGTCTGATAATGGGTTACACTCTTTCTCTTGGAGAGGGTTCCTGAATCTTGTCCTTTTTGTGCTGCTTTTTTTCCCATGGTATCACTAGGCAGAGTTTCTGATTCTTGCTCTTGCTGGTCCATGCTGGCACTTACACAGGTCAATTCTAGGGAGTTTTAGAAGGAACACTAATAGAACCCCAGGGATTCTGAAAAAAATCGGATCTTAGCGTGGCTGCATTAATATTATAAAGTATCTGCTTCTGCAGCTTGACCCCAATTAGTGGTGGCTAATTTCAGGAATTGAGAAAACAACTTTCATGCTAGAGGATGTAACTATATGGCTGGCCAGGCTACTCAGTTGAAGTGCTAAAAAAACACCATTAAAAGTCTCAGTGAAATATTATTCCCATCATTAATTCAACTCTGTATTTCCAGTCTCATACCTGGAGACCTGTGGAGGTATTCTACATGTATGATGACTTTTTTAAGCTCTGTAAAGTCTGATATTTTTGTCACTGAATTTGAGTTCAGAGCTTCCATTGACTTCAACGATGAATTGTATCCAAGAATTTTCAATTGTGTGTGACCATGCGGTTTTCTGTTGTGTTGTTGGGCTTTTTTTTTTTATGTCAATGGCTTTTTTACCTACAAAGTTGATTCCTGTCAGATGGGAATGTTTGCCACTCACTTCAGGTGGAGATGAGGAACTCACTCATCAGGACAATTCTGCAATGTATTATTCAGTTATTTGCAAGGATTCAGTCTTCATTGTACTTACCAGAGCATTAATGTTTGCTTGCCATGATTATGGTTAATTGCATTGCATAAAGTTAGCATATTTTAATCTGATTTTTACCTGTAGATATTGATGAGTGTGAAGACAATCCTAACATCTGTGATGGAGGCCAGTGTACAAACATCCCAGGAGAATACAGGTGTCTTTGCTATGATGGATTTATGGCATCTGAAGACATGAAGACTTGCATAGGTGAGTGAAAGTACACGTATTCCAAACTGCATTTCCTAGGGAAAAATTATTTATTAAGGCACTATTTCTAAGTAGGCAGACAGTGACATTTAAAGAGTATTGCACTTATGCCCTTATTTTGACCACCTGACCATAGAACCAGCCCCATTGCACAAGCTGTGTTTATCAAATGCAGATGTAATCTCTATATGTTCTTATAGATTGGGATGCAAACATGATGATCTGTTGTATCGTATCTTTGGGTCCTCTTCCAGTGAGGTTTTTATGCAGCTCAGCTGAAAGAGTACTTGCAGAAAGGAAGTGTTTTCAGAAAAGCAGATTATGCCGTGGAAATATTAATATACGTATATTGATACAGACACGGTAACATAGCTGTGTTAAACCAGATCTCAGAATGTATGTGAGGTATGGAATAACTTATCTAAGCAATTTTCTCCTTGCATATGTTGTCCCAATTTTATATCAGAACATTGTGTCTCAAGAGATTTCATCAGCTACTTTTTAAGAATTTTATTTAATGAATCTTAATTAATGTGTTTTTTTAGATGTTAACGAGTGTGATCTGCATCCAAACATCTGTCTGAGTGGAACCTGTGAAAATACAAAGGGCTCATTTATCTGTCATTGTGATATGGGATATTCAGGCAAGAAAGGCACAACTGGTTGCACAGGTATGTTTTTAATTAGTAACTTTTAGTTAAACTTCTGATTCTGTATGTCTTTTTTTTTTTTCTCTGGCTCAAATGCTCCTCTCACTGTGCTGATTTCCAATTAGTTGTGCTAAATATTGTATCTCTTATACAAATTTGCTGAGCTTGCATTCTGCTGAACTTCAGTGGCTTGAGCTTATTACTGTGTTGTTGTTGGTTTAAAAGAACAGAAAATGCTACTGCTGTAATTTGACAGGCTTCTGAGGACCTCAGTGCATTTGGATTAGTTAGTTGTACACTACGCATGCAAGTAATAGGTATCTAGTCCAAGATATATGCTAATATATAGATGCTAAAATGTATTTTCAGTTTCTGCAAAGTGGCAACAACACTGATACTCAACCACATTATATCAGCAAATTCAGAATTTGCATTATTTCATGTATTGCCAGGAAACAGAAATAAGATTCAAACATAAAGGCTCCAAGGGCATGATATTAATAATCCTAGTGTGGGTTTCTCTAGCCAAGGTGTTGAGAGTCTGAGGCTTTGCCCAAATATGAAGGCAAACATATGTTTAATATAATTTTTAGTGTAGACTTAGAGTAAATGTTCTTCTGGCAATGTCTTTGAAACAAACTTTTATTCCTAGTCTGTCCTTATTGTAGAGTTAATAATGTACTTCTGTAAGTGCCCCAAGTACATGAAGCTGGTTTTTTACAGCTCTTGTAGAACAGTCTGAGAGCTGGAGTTGTACTTTTCGTATTGGACCATGGATGAATATTTCTGCATTAGTAACAGCTGCCTTTGACTTACATATGAACTGATCTAAATCCAAGAAATCCCTAACTGTACCCTGTAGACCAACATTTCAATGTTCTTAGTTTCTGTGCTAAATTACATGAAGATCTTTAGTACTCTAGACCTGAAAACCCTTGTGCTGATCAGTTACACATGGCGCAGCTAAGGAGCAGTCAAAGAAGATGAAGCAACTAGTAGAAGGCAAAAGACAGATAACAGTCATGGAGGTAGGGAAGGAATCTGAGATACAGCTTCTGGGGAAGTGCCTGGAAATAGCCATCCTTTTGGCATCATGTAATACAGAGTAGTGGCAAATGTCCTGAGCAATACTCTTTTGTTAAGTGAGAGACAAGGAAATCCCTCTCTCTTGGTCCCAGCCAAGCCCAGTGTCCATCCCATGTGGGCTCTTCCCACCACCTCACATGTCTTTAACTTCAGCCCATCCTCTGTTGCTTTCGGCTTTATGCTGGTGTCACAGGGAGGATGGCACTCCACAGGAAAACCACCAGGACACCTTAATTTAAACAGGTGCTGTAGAGAGCTCAGTAATGTAAAAGAGGTGAGTGGTCTAAGATAAAAATATGAAGTATCAGTTAATGCTGATGCAGCTCAGATGGGATCACGTAACGCAAATCACCAAAATCTTTTCTATTAAATAAGAGAGGAAGCAGAGCAGGAACTTTCTGTGCTGGTTTCATGCTGAAGAATCTGTGTTAGATATGGGTACCATTGTGACTACAGTGTGCATATTCTTGCATTCTCATCATTAAAGGGTGTGATTTACTGGTGGAGACATTTGAATTCCCCACCAAATATTTGAACAATGTTAGAGCTGAAGTTCCATGTATAATAATACCATGCTCAGGTATTGCAGACCAGGAGAGCATCCTTTAAGACTTCTTGAGGGACTTAACAGCACCTCAGCCCCAGGATTCAATTCCTGTCTTAAAGACTGATCAGAATCATCCACAGTTTTTAGGAACTCCGAGGAAAAAAAATTACAAAAATGTGTACAGTGCTTTCAATGGGAGGTTCTCTGTTTCATGAGAACAACTAAATAACGTCCTCTGGGTTCCATTACAGTTTTGTCTAAATATTTCAGCTCCCTTGTCATTACTGATTGTTTCCATTTTAACAAACATGGTTTTTCCCCAATCATTCGACAGTACTCAGATTCCACCCACTGACTTACATTCCCATCCCACACAGATGTTAGCTCCCTTTTCATTGATTCTCAGTAAGAATGTGGACAGATTTTAGTAACAAAAATATAATTTTTAAAAAATGATGTAAAACCGTGTGTTGCAGATGCAGGTTTCCTAGACAGTGTTCTATGAGTGGTTTCATTTCCATTCGCAAAGCACACTGTGGCAAGACTGACTTAGGGCAGTTCTACTGAGATTTTTCTAGGCAGGCAGTGGTACGTTGCCACTAGAGAGAAGATTGCAAATCTTCCCAGTTCCAAATTGCCCAGCTTTATGACAAATATCTCTGCTTTCGCTGTCAATAAAATATACATGTACTTGTGCAGAGATGAAATCCTGTATTGGCACTTGCATTTTTATTTAGTGATTCATCGCCACTCTGGAGTGTTGCCTGTAAATTTGTAATATTTCATTGTTAATGTAGAGCCTTAGATTTACTTGCTCTTGTATTTTCACAGAGGAACAAGATCATCTCTGACTCTCCTACCCATCCTTGTCAATTATGGCTGTATGTACAGACCTGCTTTTTGCCACTGTTGGAGCTGTGCTTTGCACTGGCTTAGGGCACTTTTCACAAAGTCAAACAGAACAAGAAGGACTTGGGGACTGAAGTTGCCCAAGATTATTCTCAGATCAAAAATAAACGTGCTTAAAAATTCAGCTGGATTTCTGCACAGCAGGCTCAGGGAGTTGGAGGGCTGCAGCTGTGCTCTGACTCTGAGAGGGGCTGTGCTGCTGCTGTTTGGAGAAAGACTAGTGGAAGATGTTCAGTTGCAGCCTTGGTGTGGGGTGAGAGGTTAGAGAGTTTGATCTTGAGCATTACTTACTGTCATCAAGTAATGATAATGATAGTCGATAGAGGAGGAGTGAGTGCACACTGCAGGCTTGCGTGACTGACAGTAACACAGTTATAAGGAGGAGACCTGGTATGGTGAAAGGAAGAGGTGAGCTCTGTCATTGCTCTCAGAAATAAGTCTGTAACATTTTGTGGCTTATATAATGTGCTTGCCTCTCTGCCTTTTGGCTTCTGGCCATTAATAACACATTGTGTTTCAATCTTGATGGCACAAGAAGAGTTCTGGTATCAGTGAAACAAATACATTTCCCCTTATGAATATGGGAGCTGGCTGTGTCAGGCCAAATACTAGAAGATAATAATATTAAGATGCTGCCAGCCAAATGGGGTATTGCAGAAGGAGGGCACTGTGAGTAGGCGCCTGTCCAGCAATAACATGCTGCACCCCAGTGTGCTGATGATGTAAGGAGGGATAGCAGGCAACAACAGAATGGCCCCATGAAACTCCAAGAGATGCTTATGATGCAGTATCCTGAATAAAATCCAACAGTGATTCTAAGGGAGAAAACAATTTTACAGGTTTAGAGATCACAATAGAGTAATTCTTTCATATATTTCTGTACTTGTGTGAATGCTGAGTTGAAATTCATGGCCTTCTCCCTCTGGAAAGCCTTCCCTTTTACCTGCCTGATTACATGGGCAGCAACCCAGGAGGAGAAAATGCCTTGTTACTTCCACCAGACGACTGGCCCTGTGGGAATTGGGCCCAGGCCTGAAATACCAGTGAAACGTCACTGTGATGAAATGCACAAAAAAGTCAGAAAATGCTTAAGGGATTTGCATAATTCCTGACAAAACTATTGATTTATATGCGGAGTCTGAATTAAATTCACACTTTGCTGAGGATCCTTATAGACTACTGAAGCCCAAATGAAATTCTCAGAAAATGTAAATGGTACATAGAGTACTCTGAGGATTTCACGCCTCGTGATGAGCATGTGAATTTTCATGGGTTAATCTTCACTCTCATTCTGTTTGAATGCAGAAGAATGACTTGGGTGTTTCCAGAGTATAGGTGAGAATACAGCAATTTATCCCCGTGCTGCTCTCTGACTGAGTTTAATGATCCACTTCCAGACCGCATAGGGATGCGCTGTACAGATACTGGCTAGCCATTTCTTTCCTTTGGTTGTCATGTTTGCAAGTATAGTGCCAACATGACAGGTATATGTGACATGTATTTTTGCTGCACATCTGCAGCCCTAAAAATTTGTGCCTCTGTCATTAATGGGAGAGATGCTTTATTAATTGCCAAAGGCTTGAGAAAAAAAATATTTGTCCAGAGAAGAGAACTGAAGGAGCCAACAAAATAGGGTGACTGACAGGTATTTTTCCCCAGAGTGCTTGGGATTACTATGATGTCAGATCTGCATATTATTTATCATGTGTATTCTCATCTGTTGTAAGCAGACAACTCCCTTAGTATTAATGGGAGTTGTGCAATTACAAAGCTGAGAACATGTGTGTAGCAGGACCAGGACACAATGGGACTGCTGAGGATGCAGTGTCAGTCTCTCATTGGAATGTCTTTATTTTCCTTGGCTTGTCACAGCCTCATGCTGGAGGCAGAAGGAGAATGCTGATATAAATCAGTGACTCATTCCTTTACTCTTTAGTGACAATCCTCCTGATGTCAGTGGGAATAGGCCATCATTGTGTGAAACCCTGTGTCCTCCTGTATGCTTTTTGGGTCATGATACCTTTCCTCAGACCGAGCAATGCCTTTGTCTTCAAGCAATTATATAAAAATAGTTGGAGTATTTGAAGAGTGTAGTACTGTTTGTACTGCCATGTACAGACAGCACAATCTGGACTCTTGCTTTTATTAAAGATACTTACATTGAGTTAATTTTTTCCCCTACAGAGCTCAACTTCTCCTTTCTGTTTCATTCTTTGAAGCCATAATTCAGCACTTATGGCAACATAAATCCATATTAAGCTCCAGTATAAGCAGGCATAAATTCCATTGATTTTACTGCACCGTTTACACAGGACTGTGTTTGGTCTGAGATCTATTTTGCTTTGGAAATAATTGCAATGCAATAAATTTAGACTTATAACTCAGCTGTGCAATGAAAGAAGAGAATAGGAATTATAGCAAAATAACATTGAAGTTAAACACAGATAGCTTTGAAAATAAGTAAAATCTGGGATGAAGCTAGTGATGGTATTTTATATGTCTCAATCAGCTTTCATTTAAGTATCTGAAAAACTTTCCATGCATCAATGAAATAAGCCCTCTGATGTCCCTGTAGAGGTAGATGGTATTAGAATATGTACGTTGCATTCCCTATTTGATCTTTACCCAGTCAAAAGCATTTAAATCTATTGAATTTTTTTGCTGAAAAGCTGAAAAGGATTTCAGGATTTTGTTCAAAGCAAGTGGAATAGCAGTTCAGAGGATGATCTCTGAGAAAGTTGATCCCATTTTAAATACCCATGTTTTTGAATATGGATTTGTGCTTGCAACTTTCATCCTGCAGAAGATTCCAGACTTTATGGCATGTGTATGTGTGAAATAGCTGACAGAGGAACAAGTGCTGCTGTTGCAATGAGAGATGTTAGTGGAAGCTCTCAGGAGCAAAGTGGGTCAGTGTGAGGTGAGATGGGTTGGAATCCACAATCACTTTGTGTAGAGTTGAGAATTTGGGTTAGATTGCCTGAAACTGGAGCCTGAGCATGGCTTTGCTGTGGTGTAGCTGTTGCATGCAAGTTTCTGTTTGTGTTTGCTGGTGGTTTAAAAAAAAAAGCTTGGCAGCAATCTCTCCACTGATGATGTTTTTGTGGTGTTTCGTTGTGCTCTGCAGGGTATAAGGAAGCATGTGATCGTTCGTACTTTCCAAAGCATCAAATAATCAAATGCAGTGCAATCTTAATGTTAGCAGTGGTTTCGCAGTTTGGGGATAAAATCACGTAAAGGTTAAAAAAGAGTGTTCGCCTCAGCTTTTTTATGTCAATGTATACTGTAGCTGACCTCTTGAAATTCCATCTAGTCTTTCCCTTCAGTCCAAGCCAAAATGAGTTGGTTTTTTTTCTGACCACCCTAAAGATTTTTGACAGACACTAGTTTCCTGTTTAGGGTGATGTTATCTTCGTATGAGTTTTTGCACATGCTAAAGGCAAATATGTTCTGAGATTATCTGCTCTTGATCCTTTTTTTTGGTTTTAAAAAGTAAGTGTCCATTTGCATGTTTTCAGGCTTGTTGATGCAGTTAACATTCATAAATAGTAGATTCCAGCTGCCAGACTTAGATCTCTATCTAGACATCAGCATTCAGATCATGGGAATACTCATGTCTGGGGTTTTGATTCAAAGCAATGCCTCATTTAGAAATAAAACCAGAAAAATAAGATTTTGATGCAATTTTGCTATACAGACTTTAAAAAAACCCACCACCGCAAAACAAAACAAGAAATCCCAGCCCAGCAAGCACAAAACCAACCAACAGAAAAATCCCCAAACCCAAACCAACAGGGGGTTTGGGTAGTTTCTGTACTTGAGTTTTTTTATTTTATGATGACAGATGGATGTTGTCTGCTTCTCAGAGTCACATGTAGCCTTTGTGAAAAGACAAAATATATTTACAGGGTATGGAGAAAGGACTCTGAGCCTTTTGTCTAAAGAAGAGAGTACAGAAAAGAAAGAGTTAGGAAAGATATGGTTAAGATGGACCTGGACTCTTTCACCTATGGCTCCACTTTCTTGCCCTCTTTAAACAGCTAATTCTTTTTTAGGTGCAATGGTACAGAAACTAGAATCTGTGGTTTTGGGGCTGAGAACTCCAAAGGTTGTTACTTGGTTAATGGCTGATGCCTTTTCTTAATCATCTTCTCAAGAGGGACCTTTTCTTAATCATCTTCTCAAGAAGGGTCTGAGCTGGGTTTTCATCTGTGGAATCAAGGAGAGTTTGTGAGTCCTTGTTCCTTTCCTATCAGCTCTTCTAGATAATGGGATGTTCTGGCTTACTACAACAGCAAAGGCACCTGTAAGGGCTGAAAAAGATGGTATAAATATTATGTGGTTTGATGTGACTTCTAGATAATTTATATCCTGCACAGAAGTAAAACACAGTTACAAAGAATTTGGTTGTAGAAAACACTGTGAAATCCATAGATCAGATATCTAAGAAAATTCCTGCCAGTTTTGTTTTAGTTACCAGTATAATTTCTGAAAACTTTGCCTTTGAGTTTATACATTCTTCAAGTACTTAAATGGGATGCTAATACTGTTTTGTGACAAGGAAGAATGGAGTCAGGTTGGAGGGTTTTTGTCTACATATTTTGACATTGCCAGAGAATGCCCAAGAATGAAAACAAGGTGAAAATAGCAAGTACTGAAATAGAATGTGCTGCCACCAATTCATATGTTGAAGATTAGATGACTTGCTGCCTGGTGTCTCCAAGGATGCTGATTTTTTTCACTGGATTAGTTTTACTGAGTTCTTAATAAACTGCATACCTGATGAACATTGTGTTCATCAGCTGTCACATTAAATACAATGGTAAAGCTACATCCTCCACCTTCCACAGTCTCTGACAAAACAGAACCTGGCTTTGTTAAGTACCTAGAGATAATCCAAGCAGGAGTTTGTGGTGGTGCTGAGCCAAATCGCTCTGTGGACTCCAGGATGGGCAGATGGGAAAGCTGTCTTCTTTCCTTCAGTCATGTTAAAGCATAGTCAAGATGCAAGCCAGTACATTGTAATTTTATCTTTCTGTTGTCAGAGGAGCACAGGTCTTCACACCACTTATTTATCAAACTTGACCCACAACCTGTTACAAAGCTGCTTGACAAACACATCCCAGGATGCTGAGCACCTGCACTGATAATCTTTATGAATGCTGGTCCTCTTCTTCCCAAAGGCTGTGGCCTCACATTCTTTCTGACCTCACTAGTTAGAAAAAGAAGGAAAACCTGAGTTACTCCTTTTCTCCTTGAATATGAAAGTTACCAGGCTTTGGAGTGAAAAGCAGAAGTGCTGCTTTATATGCCTTTCAGAAAAATAGATAGTAGGGCAGCACGTGTTTGAAATATGCTACATGCTTCTTTGCTTTTTGTTACTGCGCTTTTATTTCTCTTCTGCTTCAGTTTTAAATGTCATGTTCTAAAGAAATAAAGGCTTGCTTTCATGTTCACACTGTCTTTATTGAGAAATGCCAGTATCAGCTGGATGTGAGAAAGTTTGATCCATGAGCTCTTCAAACATCTTTCTGTTTTTACAGATATCAATGAGTGTGAAATTGGAGCCCATAACTGCGATAGACATGCCATATGTACAAATACAGCAGGAAGCTTCAAATGTAGCTGCAGCCCTGGCTGGATTGGAAATGGCATCAAGTGCACAGGTGAGAGTCATACACATTTGTATTTACTTGTAAGGTCAGACCAAGACTGGGTCTTACCAATTCTGAAAAAAAAACAATACCACAACTATAAATTGAGAAGGCAAGTGGTTATGAAGGTTGTTAATGTCGATTTGGCATGATCTGTTGGAGGAAAAATTCTCTGCTATGGTAACTGTGAAATCAGCATTATCTCATGTTTGACATGTGAGTTGGTGAAACAGACTGGGTCAAGGAGGGAGGCAGTGTGTCTTTGAGGGCAGCTGGTGGAAGACAGTGAGAGAGGTCTCCTGGTGCTCCGCATGGAAACAAGATACAGGTCTTAGTTTTGAGAGTGCGCTGCAGTTTCCCCATTCACAGTTACCTTGCTGGGCTGCAAATAAGCTGTGCCCTCTTTTCCACTCAGGTGACCCCACATACGCATGGGTTTTATTATGAAAGATTATTTAAAATAGACCTTCTGTGAGCCATATGCTAGTTAAAGTTTGTGTTCATGATGTGGGTTTTTTTTTTTGTAACTAATGCTGCTTTTTTTTTTTTCTTAAATTTTATTATTTTAAAGATCTGGATGAGTGCTCCAATGGAACCCACATGTGCAGCCCACATGCTGACTGCAAGAATACAATGGGCTCTTACCGCTGCCTGTGTAAAGAAGGTTATACTGGGGATGGCTTCACTTGTACAGGTAGGTTTTCTTAGGAACACTGGATGATCTCTGGTAATCCCTTGCTACTTAAGTTAGTCTACAGTTCAATACACAAAACCAGCTTTTAAGCATTTGAAATTATTCTCTTAATATGTCGTCTTCCATTGTCTTCTACTTCACCTAAGTTGCCACAACTTGAAAGAAATACTGTGTATTATACCTAGTCTAAAGTTGTTACTTTTTTCAGTTGATAAAGTGCAAGTTTTCATTGAGCTTCTCCTTTAGTTGGAGTCGGATAATTTGTCTACTTAGTAGATCAGTCTATTGGCTACACACTTTAATATTTAGATAATGGACACATGCGTTAAAATCACTTCATAAAACTGCTTAAAAATGTTCTTTCCGCAAGCGAGTGTGTGATGTGGGTCCTCTTTTACTGCATCATCCTGAGACACAGTGTCAGGATGCAGTGCTGGCATTTAGAATGATGGAAGTAGCTGCTTCCGAAACCTCGATTTATAAGCTGTAAATGTGATTATAAAACATTGCTAGAGAGACATTTCCCTCCCACACTACAGTCTTTTGCTTTCTAGAACAGATTAGCTTATGTAAGCTTAGTCATCAAGAACCCTGATATTACATTAAGGATATTAGTGTTGCTAGTGATGCTACATGAGGGTGACCCTGTTTGGTATAAAGCTCTGATAGCTGGTGGGCCGGGTTTTCAGCTGATGCTGATCAGCAGCACTGTCAACTACAGGAGGTTTTTATAGCATCTGAGAATCTGGCTCAGCAGCTTTAAGGCTGAATTTGAATCATTCCAAATTATAAATGGACCCTGGGACTCTGTTTAATTCTCTCTGTCTAATTTACTCTTGAATCTGATTCAGCTTCCTTAGTGGCCTTCATAGCCCAGTGCTCTTTGTCAATTTCCCATATGATGATTTCCAGGAGTCTTTAAACTACATCTTTAAAATAGAGTGCTTGCAGAATAGAACTTTTTTGTTTTGTTTTTAATTTGGATACTTAATTGTTCGTGGATTCAAGAGATGGCTGGGACTCAAACTAGGGAATGCAAGTGTTCTGTAAGCCCACTGCAGCATTCCCCCTGATAGGTGCTACCTTTGATTTGCTAGCCATGGACTTTTACAAGCTTGTGAGGTTCTGTGAGCACCAGATTCTGTTGCAAAAAGTAGGGTGTTTTTGTGATGTATAAAACTTCAGCTGGAGAGCAAGAGCCATAATATGTCTGAAGGGAGGTGTAGCCCAGTAGCAAAGCTGTTTTTCTCATCAGTTGTTAACCTGCAGTTTAATTTTGATCAAGTTATTTTCACCTCAGTGCCACTTCTTGTCAGTGTTTTGTATGTTTGGCATGGAGACCACCTATTACCGTATGTTTGGTCATTGCACAGTAAACCTCTTTTTTTCAATTGCTGCCTCTAGGCTTTGCTGTAATAGAAACAATAACTATAATAAAATTCACATGCTTATTCTGACTCTAAATTTGACCCTGTGTATTGCCTCCAATTGTTATTATCTGTAGCTACTTTAGGAGTGTATGCCTCTCTCCAGTTTTCCTTTTGATTAGAAGCAGTATTTTCAACATGTCAGAAATACGCCAAGCTGTTACATGTTAATAGCCTCTGCACATAATTAGATTGCAGTGTCTTCTGCTAGAGCTCAGAGCTAATGGAATAATTAAAATCCTTGGAACACTGCATGCTTCAGCTGAAGCAAATGTTGGTGAGAATGCTATGTTTACTGAAAACCTGCAACTTCTCTTCCTTTTACAGACCTCGATGAATGCTCAGAAAACTTGAATCTCTGTGAAAATGGGCAGTGTCTCAATGCCCCTGGAGGATATCGCTGTGAGTGTGATATGGGATTTTTGCCAAGTCCAGATGGGAAAGCATGTGAAGGTAATTCTCTGTAAGCTTTAAACAACACTCAGCAAATTCTGCCTTAATTGTATTTTATGTTTGAAAAATCTTACAATTGGTTGCAGTTGTGCTTGTATTGAGAGTTCCATGAAAATTGTCAACAGTACTTACTTTTTCTCATTTTATTATGGGCCTCTAGATATTCATACAACTACTGGATATATAAAGTACAGCTTTTTGGAGCCTATCTTATGGTGCATTATTTGTAGGTGATCCAAGTAGCACTGTCAGCTGCCATTTTATCGTGATCATTTGTATCCAATTCTTCATTTTATTCATAATAGTTGAACAGAAAAAGTTGTTACTTTGCCTTGGCATATATGAATCTGATAACCACTGATTTGGAAGCTAATACAGTGAATATGCTTTGAGAGTTTCTGTAAGATATAGAATTGGAGTTTGAAAGAAAGAAAGTTTAAACTTTGCAGAAAGCTTTTATGACCACCAAAAAAAGGAATAAATTCCATGAGTATTTGTTCAGTTTTGAAAGTCGGTTGTCAGTTAACTCTTTCCAACTTATTCATAAGAGCTTTGCATATGCAAAGATTCACAAAAATCAAATAACAAGCATGATATCAACATGATTAAGGTCATTATATTTGATTGTAACTTTTGAAATCTTCAGTTAATAATGCTGATCAGTTAAGTCAGTTAAGAAGAAGCAGCTGTATCATCTGACATAGTAATAACTCTCAGTAACTGGTATTTGATGGAGTTCTTAAGTACATCACTATAAATAGGGTTTTTTTTTCCCCTGAAAAGTATATTTTTTTTAGTATTCTACCAAGAGAAATAATTTCTGAGGGTAAATTTTTTGTGTGAACTAAACCAATATTAGATTTCATAAAGCTTCATGAAACAATTTACTTTCAAACCTTTTAGCTAACATTAAATAGCTTATGTAGAGCCTAGCTCCTGTTGCTAAAACAGACTTTCCGTAATACCTCAGATGTGTGCACTAAATGCAGTATTTTAAGGTCCTTTGTATACACATACTTTTTTTATTGTATCAAATGATTGTTCTTTGTGCAGTGCATATGGCATTCAGTAAATACTGAATCAGATGCAATGATTTAGACAATAGGCTCAAAAGCTTGCCAAACCTAAGATCTGTCAAATGCAGAAATGTGAAGATTGGCATCAAGCTCACCTGTGGGCCAAAGCTCTTCCTTCGCTGTTGTCCAGCTTTCTGCAGATGACTACTGGCTTAGAATAAACTTAATTTTTTTAAAGCATATCTCTTGCCATGTTTAATTTTGCTACTTGTCAGATTAGCCCACTAATAAACTCGGTTTGTTTCTGGCATGGCTTGCAGAGAAACTGGAAAGAGCCTTTTGCCCAAAAAGAGGTTATGGATTAGATTTCTTAGACTCCAGACATAAATCTTGCATGTTATTTTTTTCTGGTCTTACATGGTATGCAGAAGCAGTTGGCTTCCAGATCCATGTTCTCTGAACCTTTTTGCAGTTCGCTGTATGTGTCTTAAAAAGATAAGGCGACCTCATATTTTTCTTCTCCCATTCCTTTATCAGATATTGATGAATGCTCGCTTCCAAACATCTGTGTCTATGGTACTTGTCATAACCTCCCTGGACTTTTCCGATGTGAGTGTGAAGTGGGCTACGAGTTGGACAGAAGTGGTGGTAATTGCACAGGTAAAGACAATTTTGAACGATATGCTTTATAACTTTCTGTGAGTGTCACAGTCAGTTGCTTAGGAAACTCCTTTTAAAATCTATACAAATCAAAATAGGCATAGAAAAATATGGTCTTCCCTACTATGTAATGTAGGATTATCCTTCTTGCCTTTTCTATAGTCTTCTTTCACCTTCTTTTTCAACCTCTGATATCCCAGTGGATGAAGAGAAAGAAGGGGAAAAACAGAGCAGAGAGAATCCCTCTGGCAAAGGTGTGTTGTGCCTTGTAGTTTCATTTCACATTACTGGATGGCAAGCTGTGACCTTGTTTATTTTTTTCCTTAGGTAATTTTTTAGTACTTTATGTGAATTTTAGATTGGTTTTCCAGGAAAACCTCTTTTCCTTTTTTTTTTCTTTCCATGAAATGATGAATTCATCTCAGACTACTGTTCTTCTAAAATGTGTTTCTATTTTTGACAGATTTCTGGAAATCAGTATCTCATAACTAATGGCTTCACGGAGGCCAGGATATGATACCTGATATGTCATGATCTGCAGTGTCCTCGAATATTTGCTTACCATGTGCTGTTTTTTGTTGCAGATGTTAATGAATGTGCAGATCCCACAACCTGCATCAGTGGCACCTGTATCAATACTGCTGGTAGTTACACCTGTGAGTGCCCTCCTGATTTTGAACTGAATCCCACTCGCGTTGGATGCGTTGGTAAGGGACCGCTCCTTACATTTACAAATGTTATTTATAAATGAAGTTGCACAAAGGGCCTACAAGGCTAACTGCTTAGGAATAATGATCCAGGTCATGGAAAAAGGCTGGAATAGACTCTCCAACTCTCACCCCCATGCCCCTGGCTTAGAAGCTGTAATAGTGCAGCGGGAATATGTCCAGAGTGATGTAGCATGCCAGCAGTGCCCGGCTGCTAGAGCGAGCCCCCTGGGGCTTGTTACAGCTGTCCACAATTTACAGCAGGCATGAGTCAAGTTTAAATTTCAACAAGCTTAAACCAACATCCAGCTGGCCCCAAGATGGCAGGCAAATGGAGCTACAGCACAAAGCCACCCATGCTCTTGGAGGACTGAATGCAGCTTGGCGAGGTGCAGCTGTACAAGCAACGGAAATGCTTTTGCCTTACGCTCCAGCTGCTTAGTAATCCCCTGATATTTTTTGGCTTTTGCTTGTTTAAGAGGGTGTAGGGATGCTCCTCAGATTCAAATGAATTTTAAATTCATAACATTTAGTTGATGCTTTCATGGTTGTTATCCTCAAGGAGAGGAGAACGCAGTGGGTTTTTATAATCAGAAGGATGTACAAATGTGGGTGAAAGTGTGAATCAGAATAAGAAGAGGCCTGGGTACTGCTCTTGGTCACACTGAATAAATTCCCTGCTTTGTGAGAAGTCCAACTAAGTGAAGGAATGGGGCACCACTGTCCTGTCTAAGTGGGAAAAGCTGAGCCCTCCTGGACAGCACAAGTTGCTTGCTTTGGCTGTCCTCCAAGAAATGAGAGCCATCTGAAGGTACCCCTCATCCTGTGATGACATGATGTGTTTTCCTCTCTCATAAGATGCATTTGTCATTATGTGCATTCTGAACAGATACACGATCTGGCAACTGTTACCTGGACATTAAAACTCGTGGAGATAACGGTGGCACTTTCTGCAGCAATGAGATTGGAGTAGGTGTTTCCAAGGCCTCCTGTTGCTGCTCCCTGGGCAAAGCTTGGGGAGTTCCCTGTGAACACTGCCCGCTTGTAAACACAAGTAAGTCAGCTTTCCTGGGTCAACACAACATTACAAGAATACAGTGTGTTTGGATTTTTTTTCTGGTTAAGCCAAGTAACTCAAATGCTGATGTAATTGTTTTTTTGTGTACATGCAGGGGACAGGTTTCCACCTGTCTTAACCAAAACTTAACTGGTCCTTTGAAAAGATGATTTAGTCAGAATGTTATTTTCACTTCTGAGCAAGTTTGCTGTTACACAAAAAACTGCATTATGGAATGGAATAGCATTTGACATTACAGAGAAAAACCTAATGTTCACATCTCATTAATTTGTTAGTTTACATTAAAATTACCTTCAATAATCTGATTAAATTTTAAGAATAATTGTGCTGAAAATGTTTCTACTGTTTTAAGTTCATAAATGTATTTTGTTTTCAGCTGAATATAAGGTTCTGTGCCCTGGAGGAGAAGGATTCCGACCAAATCCCATTACGGTTATATTAGAAGGTAATGTTTACATTTTCCTATATTCATATGTCTAAAAATATGAAACTCTTTGGCGAGTGTTGGTTTTCATGGAAAAGCATGAATTAAATGTTTGTGGTTTTGTTTGAACAGATATTGATGAATGTCAAGAACTGCCTGGACTTTGCCAAGGAGGAAAATGTATTAATACATTTGGTAGCTTCCAGTGTCAGTGTCCATCAGGATACTATTTGAATGAAGAGACTCGAGTATGCGATGGTATGTAGCCTTCATTTTACTAGTCTTCTGCTTTCATTCTTAGAAAACGATTACAGATCATTATGCAGAATTAATCCGTCCTTGAAAAGGAGCATAACCAGACTAAGCAGTGTAAAGTTTAGTGATGGTAAAATTGGAACAAGTTGAGCCTTTGCATTGAGAGAGAGAAAATTCCTTCTTGACCATGTTGAAATATATGCAAATTTGTGTTTAAAATCATGAGATTTTGATCAAAACCAGAAAAACCTATAAATATTTCTTTAAGTAAAATGTAATTTGCTAACCAGCTATAAAAAAGTAGCTGTTTGGTAATGGGTAATGAATAAGCAGTCAGATAAGAAGTGAACTTGTCCTATGAGCCTGCTGGGCTGGTTACAGTGTGTCAGTACTTTTTTCCAGTGCTTATTTTCTCTCGTGCTGATCTTAATGTCCAGTTGAAAATACTGTACTGCAAAACATTATCCTTCCACTAGTGCAGTCTGTAGTGCATGTTTATCACATTATAACATGTCAGGTTGTATTGGATATAAAACTTTAAGCAACCCATCAAGTCCTTAAATTTCCCATTGCGCAGGCTGTCTTCTTCCTTTTAGACTGTTAATAATGTTACTATAATGCCCATAATGTGCCACACACTGAAGAAATACAAAAGATTTAGGTCCTAAATTAAGGCTGAAGTGCTTCATGCATATTGTGCTTATGTAGCTCAACAAATGCTAGAGAAAATTATGATTCTATGTATTTTTCCTTAGTGGTGTGTCAAAGATACTTTAAAACGGTAAAGCTAATGAAATACCCTTGAACTGTTAAGAACTCAGTTTTTTGGGGCAGTGTTTTATTTGGGTTTGGTTTCTTGTTTTTAAAACAAAGTTTAAAGTCTCTTGAATTAAACAATACATCTTGTGTTAGGAAGGTTGCTCGCTTTCCCTGGTCAAACAGACTGTTTGAGCATTACCTACTGAAATGGCACTCTGCACAGAACAGTTTTGGTTCATGTCCAGACTGGGGAATCCAGAACGAATGAGATCATAGAATCATAGAATAGTTAGGGTTGGAAAGGACCTTAGGATCATCTAGTTCCAACCCCCCTGCCTTGGGCAGAGACACCTCCCACTAAACCATATTACCCAAGGCTATGTCAAACCCGGCCTTGAACACCGCCAGTGATGGAGCATTCACAACTTCCCTGGGCAACCCATTCCAGTGCCTCACCACCCTCACAGGAAAGAATTTCTTCTTCAGATCCAGTCTAAACTTCCCCTGTTTAAGTTTGAACCCATTACCCCTTGGCCTCTCACAACAGTCCCTCATGAAGAGTCCCTCCTCAGCATCCCTGTAGGCCCCCTTCAGATACTGGAAGGCTGCGATGAGGTCTCCACGCAGCCTTCTCTTCTCCAGACTGAACAGCCCCAACTTTCTCATCCTGTCTTCATAGGGGAGATGCTCCAGTCCCCTGATCATCCTCGTGGCCCTCCTCTGCACTTGTTCCAACAATTCCATGTCCATTTTATGTTGAGGACACCAGAACTGCACACAATACTCCAAGTGAGGTCTCATGAGAGCAGGGTAGAGGGGCAGGATCACCTCCCTCATTCTGCTGGTCATTCTCCTTTTGATGCAGCCCAGGATACGGTTGGCTTTCTGGGCTGCAAGAGCAGACTGCCGGCTCATGTTCATTCTCTCATCAACCAACACCCCCAAGTCCTTTCTCCACATGCCTGCTCTAAATCTCCTCTCTGTCCAACCTGTAGCCATGCCTGGGGTTGCTCCTACCCAGGTGTAGGATCTTGCACTTGGCATGGTTAAACTTCATCAGCCCACCTCACAAGCGTGTCAAGGTCCCTCTGGATGGCATTGCTTCCCTCCAACGTATCAACTGAGCCACAGAGCTTGGTGTCATCAGCAAACTTGCTGAGGGCGCACTCAATCCCACT
>JASSUY010009286.1:4082-16158 GCA_032466535.1 Forpus xanthops | reverse complement strand
TAAGATCATCTAGTTCCAACTCCCCTGCTATGGGCAGGGACACCTCCCACTAAACCATGCCACCCAAGGCTCTGTCCGACCCGGCCTTGAACACCTTTAATATAGGAACCTGACTGTCTTTCAAAATAGATAACATGATCATATCATAAGAAATCTTTGAGCAGATGTCTCTTAATTTTATAAAGTTTGCAGTCTTTTGAAGTCCTCGGTCTGTTTTCCTTGAAGAAAAATCTGTTGAAATTAACATTTTCTTCTCTGGATCTTTGGGCAGTATGTGAGAAGAAATTACAGGATGTTAAAAGTTAAATTAATTTTCTTGTTTAGTTATCTTTTGTTGTGGGAGTTAAAATTAATTTGTTGGTTTTATAATTAATACATGACTGCTTATTAAATATATGGCAAGGATGCCTAGAGCTTGAGATAAGAGCTTTTGAATATTATGTATAAATCAAAAGCAGACAAACTAATCAAATTAAACAAAACCAAGGAAATGAGGCCCCTGCCAGAGGACTGGAAGCAAAACAAGTTTTATTGCCTCCAAAAGTAGCTTCTAGATTATGTGGTAGTTATTTTTTCTTTCTTTTAAATATGAAACTTGGGGGTTACAATATGTGAATCAAAAGTCAGGAACCAAACCAAACCTCATATTTTAACTTGGGGATATTTGCAAGATTTCTGTCAGGGAGATTACCTTGGAAAATCTGAGGGGATTTAACTTATTTAGCTGCTTAGCACTGGTAAGCCACATTGCTCTCATCTGCTGTAGCAGAAAGGCAGTGTTCAGACAGGGCACTGGTAGGACTGTTAGCAAAATCCCATGAGATTTTCCTGTTTTCCCAGGCCTGCTGGGAAGTGCTAACTCATTCAGGGCAAGCTACTTCTCTGGGTATCTCAGTTTTCCCTAGATATGAGATAGAACTAGTAATATTAGTGTTGACAGATCTGCTTTAAAAAATGTTAAATTGAACAGAAATATGCAGATTCAGAAGACTTCAACTACAAGCCTGGGTAGAATTCAGCTAAATCTAAGCCAAAGCAACATTTTATATGATAAAAAACAAACCAATATATTATTAAAAAATGAACCTTTATAAATTAACAGCTGACTGCATTATAAAATGAACAAGGCATAGCATGCCTGCATTTACAGTGAAATTGTAAATTCTAGTTTGACACAAAATTTAATTGTTTGTGGTTTGTTTTGCTGTTTGGGGTTTACTTACCTCCTCTTCCCTGGAATTTTTGTTCAGCAATTAAACAAAACCATCTGTTATTCCTTGAGTACTAACTAAATTATTTTGCAAAGGAGGTAATTCTTGAGATTCTTCTTACTGATATTTTGCATGGGAAACAAATGTATTAGTATTACTGCCTCCTGAACTGGAACTGGGGACAAACTTTATGGGATAACTGGGGAGAGTGGGGAATTAAATGTCCCTGTCCCTAGCAGGGTTCTTTATCTCCCCAGTGCATGACATTTCAGATTAGAATATTCTCAAGGCTAAGACTTTTCACTAAAATTTAGTAGAAGGCTTTGGTTGCAGGTTGTTGATGAATATTAGGTTCTTTTTTAGAATGTGAGTTGACCTTTTAGGCATGCAGGGCATTGAGAACCCCACATAAGAAGGGGTATATAATGGAGTAAGATGGTAACCCAAGTAAGAAGGACTATTCACTAATTGACAACTTGAAATGCATTGTCATGCTGTCTCATTTTTTAATTCCTACTTATTTACTAGCTTCAGTGCAGTAGCACTTGCAGAGATTGAAATGAATTATTGAAGAAATAACAATGCATGAACTAAATCCTGAAATCCTATTCAATTTTATGATAGAATTAGCAGATGGAAGTCCTACACTAGCATGATTTTTATACAATATCTGCACTTTGTCAGCAATAGATTTGCTGTATCTGTTGATAATAGCTTTTTGTAACTTTGTAGTTGTCATTGTTCTAGAAGTATATGTTACTCATTAGTAATCTTTAAATGGTTAAACTGCTTTTTATTGCACAGCTTAATTTAAAAATTCTTTGAACGTGTTCAAATATTTACTTTTATCCAGCAAGGGAAGCATTTCTTACACAAAGTAAAATATTCTTATAAATAACTATTCATTTCCTTGGAGAATTGTCTTTGCTCAGACTTCTGTTCCTTTGATTTTTCTCCTTGTATGATTTAATAGATACTTCTCTCCTTACTATTAAAAATGATCAGTGTAGTTGGAACCATCAGCATATTTTTCTATGTGCCAGTAGAAAGTGTTTTCTACTTTTTTTCAGGATTTAAGTTCATTTATCACATTGCTACAAGTCAGTAGCAGCTCTAAGTGACCATTACAAATCAACTGATAATGTTGCATGGTAAGTTTTTGGAGTGTGGAAGTTAACCCCATCAAAGAAAGGTGAAAAATCAATAAAAGTCAATGGCTGTTTTGTGAAATTTTTAGGCGATCTCACTGCATATAGCTACAATGTCAATTTCTAACTACAGTGAAAAACTGATGTAATGTAAATTTATGGATGTTTAATTTCAATGTTAGATTACAAAGAAAAATAGTGTTATCTGACATCTATAAAGGCAACATCACAAGTGCAAAACATGTTTATTGTAACTATATTGAGTACATTTTATGACCACTGATAGTTCCAGACAGGAACATAGAAATGGATTTACATAATTTGTGATACAAGAACTGAAGCAGTGACCACCAGCTGGGCACCAAGGCCCACCCTTGTACCAACCAGGGTACCACACAGGTAGAAAATCACTGAAAAACGCATAAAACCAATTTTCCTGAAGATACCAGAAGAAAAAAATTTAAAACGCACTGTAGCCAGTGCAGTTCAGTTACAACTGTAATTTTGAGAAGAGCAGTACTGGGTAATCTGAGGAAAAATGTCTAAGTCCTTCTGACATCTCAGCAGAATCTTTTGCCCGTTTCTCAGACTATCAGGAATTCATTTGGTAATATACAGACATCCAGTTCTGAGCCAGTCACTACAGACTCCTTCTATAAGTAATAAAACTAACTGCTAAGAGTCAGTGAAGCCATAAGCACAAATCAAACAATTCTATTTCTTCTTTGGGTGGTAAGAAAAAACATAGCAAGCGCACCTCAAAAATTAGAAAATTTTGGTGCCTGAGAACTGGGGATTGAGTGTGGTTATTAACGAAATCTTTGGGGAAATACAGTAAAGAAAAGCTGTCCTCAAATTTTTGATAAAATACATGAACTTTCAGTGGTCAACAAATATCGTCACAATTTATTCTAAGATTTGTCTGCTTAGTTTCATACTCAGGTTGCTGTAAGCATTAAGTGCAAATACCTCCATATTTGTGGCAAAATGCTCTTCCTGTTGTAAATGCGCACCCTATGTCTGGTTTCTGTTTGTTACTTATTAATATCCAGCAACTGAACATAGCTTGCATCACTGCCATTTAATTGAAAGATTCAAATGTCTGAGACTTGAAATAAGCAATGCAGAATTAAAACATAGATCTTTATTAAAGCTGAAGCACGTCCAACTAAAGTGTTTCTTTTGTAGTGCTGGGTATTTATACATATTGACATTTTTACAAAATAGTTATCCGTACAAAGAGATTCATTACCATGAAAATCTGTTTTCCCTATTACAGGGGGAATAATAGATATTACATATATATATGATGTGTATGTATAAAAGCATACAAACAAATACTTTCTCTGCTAAGTTGAAAGTCCTCTTTGAAAATAAAAGGCTATTTTATATGATTTCTGTAGTGCATTGTTGACATGATAATTTCCATGATATACTAAGCAGATTTTTTTTTTTTTTTATTTATTGGACATCCTTAAATATTTAATTTAAAAAAAAAAATTGCTTTAAAATTTTTCTAAAGAGGATTCAAGAACATTGAGGAAACTGCTCGATTTAATCACAGGAACACTTTTTGATTTGCAGAAAAGAGGTGGTTCATGTATTTAATCATTGAGTATTTTCTCCTTAACTTGCTAAATTAGGAAGCCTTGAATTTCATCCATTTTGCAGAAAATATTGATAGGTGTTCCACTCTATCAGAAACAACTTATTGGTGTTATCACTATTTTTTTCTCTGAATTTCAAAAGGTTTGTTCAAGTACCTTTATTAATTGTAACACATTTTAGAAGGGCAATAGGAAAAATATTAAAGAAAGAAATATTTTGCAAAATTAAATACAGAGTTTTCACTACACTGTTTTAAAAAAGTTTTGCTTCTTTTGGTTATGGACTTCAGATGTTTTGGTTTTGTTTTGAAAGGCACGACACTTTGTGAAATCTCTGTCACTGTGCTCCTCATTGCCATCTCGTATCCTGTCACTTACAATAGGTCTGACTCTGAAGCATCCTAAGTTTTACAGGACTATAACTTCCTATTAATTTTTAATGTTTTTCAGGTACAGTGGCTCACCCTTGCTGTCTAAGAATGTCATATTATCTCTGAGTTTAATAGCATAACCTTTAAAAAATCTACCTTAATATCTTATGGGGGTAGGGGTGTGTGCGTACGTGTGTGACTCAATAAAGTAACAAAAACCCCCCAAAACACAAGAAAAGAGAAAGGCAAGCTTTGGAAGTCATCTTTCAACCCTTGTTCTTAAAATTAAGTGCATAAAATCTTAACTAAAGTCTTAAGTATTTCAGCTAGTTGGAAGATAATGTTTATTCTTTTGGATGAGGACATCAGTTTACCAAACTGAAGCAATTTGTGAAAAAGTTTGTTTTGCAAAATCAGAAGCATACATCATAAAAGAACCTCAAAACTGGATTCTGGAACTTTTAAAGTGGAAATTTATTTTTTTTTCTTTTGCTTGTTTGGTTTTTTACTGACACTTTGCACAAGTAGGACTTTTTACTTTAATTTTTAGACCTTAAAACAAAATGCAGCTCTGCAGTGCTTTGTTGAGGCTCTACTGAACACAAGTGAGGTATTTGCTAAAGGGAATTAAGCCCGTAACTCCAACTGCCAAAAACTTGGAAAGTTATTAAAATTGAATGTCAGTCAAAAGATACTTCTTAAAAGCTGTAACTCTCTGGAACAATGTTATCAGTTCATACTCTGAGAAATCACTCTGTCAAATGCTATAGGAGGAGATAACTTTCTGGGAAAAGGCTTCCTAAAAACGCAAATGTCTTAAGAGCTTCTGTATAATGGTAAAGAGGATGTGTTCAGCTTTCAGAAGAGATGTATGAAAATTTGACACTTATATCTCAAGAATCTTTGGAATTCTGGAACATATTCTTTTGTTTCATATTGTTATTTACATTTTCAGGCTGGCTTAATGGTCTGCACAGCTGCCACACAGTCAGAAATAAATAAAACAAACTGAATCAGATTTATAAAGTAGTGCTTTTCTTTGTTTTTGGGCAAGGATGGAATACTGCAATTCTTACATTACTTATAACTAGAGAGAGCCCTAAATGAGAACTCTAGATATGATTTCTTAAAAACTGTAAGAAGTTAGACTGAGATGAGAACTTTGTTGGTGTTCCCTCCCAGTACTAGCATGTGTCTGTAAGTAAATGCTACCTACCACATAACAGAGTCTTAAAACACTTCAGTATTTTATTCAAAATGCATTGGCAGATCATTTTCCTCTTGTGTCTTCCACTTCTACTCTATTGGGACTGAACTTCTTGAGGCTTGTTGCTATTCTGGGAAGCCTGTCTGAAGGAATATGCTTTATCTACTGCTCTGTACTGCTGACTTTCACAATCATACTGCTCAAAGCCATTTCTGTGACTGCTGAGTATTCCTATTGTGTATTTATAAGTCTTTGCTACTGAAGCACCTATGGGATGCTGAAGTATGTAAGAAAGGGCAGACCAGGAGATAATTTCATCCATCAGACTGTCAAGAAGGATGAAACCTTGCAGCTACTTTTTTTCCCCCCAAGGAGAAGAGCATGAAGACTGGAGCTAATCTATTTTATTTATTTTTGCATTTATATTCTGTTTCACCATAGCTATTTAGAGTGAATGAATCAACTAATTTTAGGCATTGATTTTTCGACTCGTGTACCAGGATGACATTATATAATCATAGAATGTTTAGGGTTGGACAGGACCTTAACACCATCTAGATCCAACCCGCCCGCCATAGGTAGGGATACCTCACACTAACCTATGTTACCTAAAGCTCTGCCCAACCTGAAGGAAAAAATATTTACACAAATGCAAGCTGTGAATTTTTGTTTTGACTGTATGACACAATGATACTTCTGTAGCTAATAGATGCTTTGGTATAATCTCTAGTTATTTGTATGACCCCATAATACAGTCATATTCTATAAAGTGTCCTTTTCCCTAAGACTTTCACACTCCCTGTCCATTTCAAAATGTGTGTTGTTGTTTCTTCAGCTCATACTTCCTAAAAATCACTTCCAAGACTAAGGTATCTTTCAACATATTAACATTTTATTTATCTTAATGAAGATGTGGAAATGTTATATTAAACAATGACTGACTCCTGTTATTTCAGAAAAGACCCATAATATATTTCATACATCTGGATGGGGCAGTAAATTTCTCATTTTGCTTTCTTTCATTTGTATCAGAGTAATTTTCACCAAACCTACTCCAGATTCTTTTTTTTCTTCTTAGAGATATTGGTAGATACTCTTAAACTTTTTGATTACACTTTTGGATTTAACAGTTTTAATAACTGTCATGGGTTCAGCAGCAGCAGTCATTTTTTCTCTTTAAGTAGTAACTGTTGTAGCACTGTGTTTTGGATTTTCGGCTTGGGAACAGTGCTGATAGCACCAGTGGTTATAGTTATGGCTTAGAATGTTTAGGCTGGGCAAGGGCTTTCTGAGCCTCATCCTCTGCCAGCAAGGGGGGGAGCCGAGAAGAAGCTGGGCGGAAGGAGAGACAGGACACCTGACCCAAACTGACCAAAGAAGTATTCCATACCACAGTACGTCATGTCCGGGATGTAGAAACGGAGAGCAGAGACCCCGAAGGGTGGTGGTGCAGGGGGGATGTGCACAGGGTGTTCGGGACTTGGTATGGGGTGGGGGGGGGCACTACGTAGTCGAGTTTGGTATGAGGTGATGGGGGGGCACTGCGTGGCATGTCTAGGTATCAGGTGAAGACCTATTGTATTCTCTTTCCTTGTATTTCTCTTGTATTATTATTGGTGGTAGCAGTAGTGATTTATGTTATACTTTAGTTACTAAACTCTTCTTATCTCAACCTGTGGGATTTGCATTCTTTTGATTCTCCTCCCCATCCCCCGGAACTGGGGAATAAAGAGAGGGGAGTGAGTGAGAGAGCAAAACTGCGTGGCTTAGAGGCTTAAACCACAACAATAACAAAACATGATTGCTAGACTGCAATACAAAGAGGGACAGAAATAGTTTATTGACTATACACGATTTGATACTTGATCACTTGCATTTGCAGTTGATCATCATAATAATAGTGCATACATTTATTGTATTTTTAAAATTGAGAAAATCCTGTGTCAAATCCTGGAAGGCTCTGAAAGTTGGTAATATTAAATATATTGAGATCCTAAATATCTAGAAAAAGCAGATGATGTAGAAACTGATAATTTTTCATTTGACTTTTCTCTAAATGTTTTTCACTCTTCCTTATTTGTATAGGTTTGCTTTTATATCATATAATTATATACCTGTTTAAAAATACATTTTCGCTATGTTACATTTCAACTGCAGATGTTATGCATACCGTATTGTGCCTATGCCCAAAATGTCATGGGTACACACGAGGATATGAACACTAAAATACCCTATTTCTATTCAAGGGAATTCTGATATTGCAATCTATATAGATACAGTAATAATGTATAGCATTACTACACTTATTAATCTGCCATTTCTTAAAACAGTAGAGACTCTTTGTTGGCTCTTCTATTGGAATTCAATAATCCCAGTTAGAGAGTTAATTCTAATTGGGTGTCTGGTACAGAATTAAGTCTGTTGGTGTATGGCACTTTTGCAGTCCTTCAGTTAGGAGTCAATGCAAATCCTTTTCATTTTTGGCATGAAATCTATGATACAGCACCAAGTCTGATCTATTTGACACTATTAAACTGAAATCCACAGTTGTTTTTCTGACTCAAACTGTCTTGCAGTTACCTTTTATTTCTTCATTTATATGTTGAATTTTTGGAGTAAGTGCTGTTTTCTGTTTGTCTAACATTGTCTACAGTGGTGTTTAGGTCTCTGACTCGGTAGATGTTGCAGCAGAAAATAGCAATGAAATCTCAAAGCGTGTTCTACCATCTGGAGCTGATTAGAGCACAGTATCTTTCTACCCATAAGCACACTATATCAGTTTGTGAAGTTGATTGCAACAGTCTGAAGTCACCTGCAGATTCCCAGGCAAGAATGAGATTATTTTAACAAGTGAAACAAATAACATGAAAAAAAAAAAAAAAAAAAAGCATGCTGCTTTTACTTGTCTAAATAAAGAACAATAATACAAAAAGGGGTGTCTGTATTATTGGGAGTTTCATATAGTCATATGACATCTTCAAACTGCCTCTGTCAGGATGAGTTTCCATCTCATGGCACTATTTGCAGTTTCAAAACTTTCTTTTGTTACATGCAGAAATATAGAAAAGTTGGGGTTCTTTTTGAAACTTTTCAAAATGTCTGAGTTTTTATATGTAGAGAATATATATAAGCCTACTTTCTAAAGAGTATGTTCAAGGCTCTCAAGCATCCTAATTCATTAATTCATGTAAGATTCAAGTCTTTTTCACACACAGAATATTCCTTTGAAACTTTATCAAAATGATATATTAACAATGTAGCAGAAAAGCCCTTGGTCTGAAAACTCATATTTGAAAAAAAAAAATATATCAAACAGCTCTAATCAAAAAGCATTTTAGAGTGATTGACTCTTCAGTTTAACAGGACCTGTGATATTGTTGTGGATCAGTGTTCACGTTCATACTTTAAAGAAAATGCTAGTACAAGATATGCTACAGATCATAAGTTTGGAAGACAGAAAAAGATGAACAGCTCTTTAAATTTCTATCCATATTACATTCAGAGTTATATATTTTATAATTTATCCCAGGTAGCTCAAATGATAAAGTGCTATTATTTATTGAAACCATATTTGAATTTTCTTAAAAAAAAGTGTAGCAATGCCAATTAGAACACTAGAAGGTCTCATTGATTACTGTAATAAAACTGATGTTTTGCTTGTATGTTAGTTTATTATGGTAAGTGAAAATGTAGCATAGTCTCAGTCTATAATGAATATCTTGCTACTCCTAAAGGGTCAGTTTCCTGATGCTGAAACTCATCAGCTACAGA
This sequence comes from Forpus xanthops, assembly GCA_032466535.1. Taxonomy (NCBI): domain Eukaryota; kingdom Metazoa; phylum Chordata; class Aves; order Psittaciformes; family Psittacidae; genus Forpus; species Forpus xanthops. The sequence goes on along the minus strand of JASSUY010009286.1, from coordinate 6,843 downwards.
ATTGTGTGGGAATAATGTTAATGATGAGAGAGAATGTGAAGACATTTTATTAGATGCCACCCATCCCTCATAAAACACACAATTATGATTTCACAGAAGATGGCTCCTTTGTTTTAAAGCTTTCTCTGCTAAGAGAGAAAGCAGTCATTAAAAACCGGACAAAAATAACAAATGGGAGAATGTCTGGGAGTATAAGGAGTCAGTTAAAAGTATTCATGAAAACCAGTCTATAGTCAGGACCCGTTTCCTTTACCAAGAACATGGATACAGTACAGACACATGAAATTCTAACAATTTTATTACTATTAACATAGATAAAGCTGTTAGTTTATAATAATTCAGAACAATCTTAAGTAGTCAAAATAAATTCCCACTTACTATTTGGAAAGAAGAGCAGATACAGTAGTTACCAGTGAATTCATTGAGGAGCAGCTGCTAAATTTTTATAACATAAAATTCAAGGATTACCAGAAGTGAAACAACTAAAATATCTGTTATTGAGTCTGATGATCTCTCTGCAAACATGAAGATTATTTGTCGTCATCAAGTAGCAAGATTGTAAGTTGCCTGAGGCTGTATGTAGGAAATAAAAAACCTTGTACCAGTACTTGAATAAAAATACAGGTCTGGAGGATGTAATTAACTTTAGGATGGTTACTGACAACTGAACAGTGCAAAAAAGTGAAGCAAAAATCAATACAGTGTTGTGGTTTAAGCCCAGCTGGTAACTCAGTACCATGCAGCCATTAGCTCACTCCCCTCCTTCCTCCCCCTGCTCACAGAGGAATGGGGAGAAGAATCAAAAGAATGTAACTCCCAGGGCTGAGATAAGAACAGCACACTAACTAAAGTATAATACAAACCTCTACTGCTACCGCCAATAATAATAATGACAAGAGAAACAACAAGGGAAGAGAATACAACCGCTTACCACTTGCCAACCGATACCAAGCCCAAATGAGAAGTGATCTAAACCTTATGGATAATTTCCCCCAGTTTTTTCATCCTGGGCATGACATGCTGTGGTATGGAACACCTCTTTGGCTATTTTGGGTCAGGTGTCCTGTCTCTGCTTCCTCCCAGCTTCCCCTCCTCCCTGGCAGAACATGAAACTCAAAAAGTCCTTGGCCAGCCTAAACATTACCAAGCAGTAACTGAAAACACTGGTGTTATCAGCACTGTTCCCAGGCCCAAAATCAAAACCTCAGTGCTGCTACCAGAAAGGAGAAAAATGGCTGCTACTGCTGAACCCATTACAAACCTAAATTAAATTAATTTTAAAAAAACACTTAGATGAAAAAAAAGTTTAGAAATGGGAAAACTATGTTATAAAGAGGACGCATGACACATAGGTCTAATATTACCCTGAATTATAGCTATGGATAATTTGTGGAAAAATTCAAAATCACTGCTTACAATAATTTCAGATCATATTTAAATATGGTGTTTGAAGTCATAACGAATTTTGGGAGCCTTCGTCATTTACATCCATAATTAGATTTGAGTCTTTTTTCTATTTATAACCTTCCCAAATCAGGAAAGGAAAGTTTCAAGTACACAAAATTTACTGTAATTCTGGAAAGACAACTTTATTCTTGAAGCTTATGCACAATACACAGTATGTTTACCTGTTGCGAATGAATGTAGCTGTGCTTATGCTCCTTCTCCACCATTTTCTCATTACATTACTAGAGAGTTTAAAAGTAAAATATATTATTATGATTTTAAAATAGTAGAGTGATGTAGGCCCTCTGAATAGCAGCCATTTAACTCAAGGGTAAAGAACGTTTACTGTGAGTTCTAAGTAAAGTTCACCAAACTGCCCAAATAACATAACAGTAACCAAACTGTAACTCAGGCAATCACAGCTTGATGTTTATATTTCAGAATGAAAGGAAGCCCTAAACCTTTTGCCTCTATGCTAGTTTAATTGTGACAGCCACCACCTGTGATATGAGAATTGGCCTTTGCATTTGTAGGCTACTATGGTAGGAGAAGAGTAGTATTAGTGTTCCACGCCTAAAGAAAGCAGACTTCGAATGTGACTTATGATCCATCCATCAGTGAATTCCCATTTATCTGATTGATAGAGTCAGTTCAGAAGAAGATAATATCATGTGTTAGAACAAAAAAAAAAAAAAAAAAGATGACACTGTGTCATGGGTTCAGCAGCAGCAGTCATTTTTCTCTTTTTCATATAGCTGGTACAGCACTGTGTGTTTGATTTTCAGCATGGGAACAGTGCCGATAACACCAGTGTTAGGATGTTTAGACTGGCCAAGGATTTCTGAGCCTCATACTCTGCCAGGAAGGAGGGGAAGCCAGGACAAAGCCAGGCGGAAGCAGAGACAGGGCACCTGACCCCAACTGACCAAAGAGGTATTCTATTACACAGCATATCATGCCCAGGATGTAGAGATGAGGAGCAGAGACCCGGAAGGGGTGGGGTGGGGTGTGTGGACAGCGTGTTCAGACTTGGTATGAGGTGATGGGGGTGCACTGCTTGATCAGGCTGGGTGGAAATTAGTTGGTGAGCTCTTGTATTCTTTCCTTGATTTTGCCTTGTCATTATTATTACTCGTAGTAGCAGTACTGATATGTGTTGTACCTTAGTGTCGTGGTTTGAGGCCCCTCAAAAACAGTTCTCACTCCCCCCCCCCCCTTTCCTCCACAGTCCCGGGGAAATGGGAAGGAGAATCAAAAGAATGCAATTCCCACAGGTTGAGATAAGAACAGTTTACTAACTAAGGTATAACATAAA